>OZ022580.1:2015866-2135866 GCA_963669155.1 Arbacia lixula | reverse complement strand
CCTTCCTTTCTATCCTGAACATTAAGCTGTAATGAAAGTGACTTGGGTACTCCCCATCTGACCTGCACGTAAAACTGAATCGTTTATATTTAAGTGACCCTACAGAGCACTCCATAGGCCCTTCACTACCACCCATAGAGCTTTCTGTTATGTTGCTATGGACAAAATGTGCATTTGTGTAACTCTGGTTTCATACAATTTTTTCCATTAGTGTTATAATTATTCTAATCTAACTTCCAAGGGCATTTTTTCTTTGACAGCAGCTGATACAAATAATCTTTAGAGGTGTTTTAGTCGGATTTAATTGACTTCAGATTGTATCCTATAGCACCACTCTCCGAATACACACTGAATGATATACATGTAGGTGGCTTCATATTGAATGTAACTTAAATTTTCACTAATTTCATAAAAAAAAAACACATTAATTTTTTTCACCAATTTAGAAATGAAAAGAAACAGTTAATGGTGTATCAACATGGACATGACAGCAGTAGGTACCTAAGAGGCATGTGAGGAATTAACTAATCAATCTCTAGCATCTTTCACATGGTGCCAAATTGCATTTAATGTACTCCAGAATGTAGACATAAACACATTAGTCTCCTTACTTGAGTAAGGCAATTTTCATCTTCCTGCAGAATCTGTGGCAATTTCCATCAGATCGCCTCTATGAGGAAAAATAAAGGGAACGAAAGTGAGAGTGGAATAAGGAAAGAATGGTATTTCCATTAAATAGTGTCTACTGAAACTAAGAATAAAGGGAAATAAAAAGTAAGTGAGAGTGAACAAGAACTGAATCGTCATTATTGCTTACCGCAGGGAATGAAGAGAAAGAAAATAAACGAAAAGAGAATGGATGAATAAAACGTATATTGCATATTTTCTGGTAAAAGAAATGAAGATAGAGAAATTGAATTTCTTTACATTGCTCCTGCCAATCATAGTGAAAGAAAGAGGAGAGAGAGAGAGAGAGATTTAATATGCATTATATTATTTCTGCTAATGTCATACAATTGATAGAAAAGTTAGGATTGAGAAATAAATCGAGAGAGAGAACTGTTCTTGCATAACTTCTACTAAAAGGAATAAAGATAGTAAGATTTCTTTTCACTATTCTGGTAAATGGCAGTACAAAAAAGAACGATAGGGAATAAGAGAAAGATATATGTATATAAAGAGTGGATTTAACTTTGTTCTAACACATTGCTCATATTACATAAGCAAGCCAAACAAAGAAAGAAAAAGGAGAGTGAGAGAACTCAGTTTTGATTACATCGCGTCTGCTAATAAAGAGAGTGGGAGAGAAAAGTTCATTATGGTACCTCTGCTATTAAAAGGAAGTCAAGAGAATTGAACAGAGAATGAGCAAGAGAGATGGAGAGAGATATAGACAGTAGACAGAGAAGATGGAGAAAGAAATCAGAAAGACTGAAAAGAAATGCAAGAGAAGTTTCCTGGGATGATAACTTGACGTAATTGGAAAGTTAATCATCGTCTGAGTGGGGTGGCGACACTACGCCAAAGGGTCAATCTCTCACACATGGTGGGACTTGCATCACATGATTAGATGGCCACAGCTTGGATTCTACCAACTTAATGTCTCTAATTTTCATTTAGCCAGTCAGAACAGGCCCCCACCCACACTCACTCTGTGATTGTAGTTTGGAAAAGACAGAAACTCGGCCGGGCTGGGATGATTGAAGGCCGTGTCGTTTCAACTCCAAATGAGAGACAATTAGAATCAGGGGCCGTTTCAAGAATGTCTTGAAGGACATCTTGGAAATTCCTCATGAAACTTTTTGAGTAAGATGGAGTCATGAGGCATGACACAAAGAACCTTCAAAACTTCCAGACTCACATGCTGCGCTTCCAAGGTTTTGTCTTATTTATTTCTAATTAAAGCCAATCAGCATGGGGCACTTTAAATTCCATTTTAAAAAGTGTAAAGCCTTGCATGTTTTTTATGTACAGCTTTCAATTCTAGTAGCTATCTGAAGAACTGTCTGATACTTCATTTGTGCAATTTCGACACATCTGCATGCATGTGTATGAATTTCCACGCATTGACACTTACACAACACAAACCATACATTTGAATATGATTATGTTTAGCCATTTCTTGCATAGAATCATACACACTAGTGAGATGAAATTTCATTACCATTGATTATGCAATTTATGGGTGAAAGATTTGAAAGAAATGTACATGTAATTTAGTGTTTCATTTATTATTACTTGTTCCATATTTTGTTGCCCTAATAAAATATGGTGAAATGGCCAATTTGCTCAAAGTGGTGCTTATTCAACAATTGCATAGTTCAAAAATTATCGTTATATGGACTTCATCAAAAAGTAAATACTAAGTTGTACAGGCAAATTTTAATCTCTTGACATCAAACATATACACTGCTCTAATACAATGAATTCATTATTGATGCAATAGAAGACTTAGCAGGGTTGTGATTATACTTTCAGATATTTCACATGGAAAGGAAAATAGATTACAGGGCTAGAGGGTAAGTACTGACTTCTGAATATGGAACAAAAAGTTTAGTCCTTCAGCAGAAAGGTAGTCTTTGCACACAACAGCCGCCAGCAATAATCTTTAGCAAATATGGGGGGTAGCGCATGCACCGCGGCAATGTCTAAATGTCTTCGATACAAAGATCGCAAGGAGCAATCCGATGGCCGGTCATTTCCGCGCATCAAAGAAGAACACCCCTTCGGCAAAAAGCTCTTCTACTTCTTTTTTTTCTTTCCTCTACGTCAACGCGAAGAAAGCAGGAAGGTAAAAAAACAGGAACATATACCAGTGTGACATACTTCATGTTTGGGAATGTTAAAAAGTGAGGGAGTTCGATTTCTGTTTGTTGCTGAATCCATTTGCAAAGGGGGGGGATGTTTGTTCAAGAGGGAAAATGCAGAACAGGTATATACGTCTGTCTGTCCATCCTGCTGTGTGTGTGTGTGTGTGTGTGTGTGTGTGTGTGTGTGTGTGTGTGTGTGTGTGTGTGTGTGTGTGTGTGTGTGTGTTTGTGTGCGCGCCCTGTGGCTGGACCACTCAATGGTACAAATGGTATAGGGGCTCAAGTACCCAAGCAGCCCGATGCAAATGCATGGAGAATGAATTATGGATGATGGGGGGGTTATTTTAGACCGAAATCAAGTGCTTGTATGTGGCACACCGTTTCGGCTGCTGGATCGGCCCGGGAAAAACTGAGCGGCAGGCGGAAGGGCAAGGAGGAAAAAGAGTGAGAGAAAGAGAGAGTGAGAAAGAGTGAGAGAGAGTGAGAGAGAGTGAGAGACAGAGAGACAGAGAGACAGAGAAAGAGAGAGAGAGAGAGAGAGAGAGAAAGTGTGTGTGTGTGTGTGTGTGTGTGGCAGAGTGGGGCATGAGAGAAAGAAAGGCGTGAGAGAGCAAAAGAGAGTGTGTGTGTGCATATATGTGTGTATGTGTGTGTGTACGTGTGGTGTGTGTGTGGTGTGTGTGTGGTGTGTTTGTATGTTTGACAATGAGGGAATGAGAGAGAGGGACAAGAAGAGAAAGTGGAGTAAAGAGTTTGTGGAGCTGCTGCAACGGGGACCCCTCCCAAGAAGGTAGGCAGGAGAGGAAAGCTCCTCAGGCTTGAATCCCTGAGATGCAGCGTGGAAGACGAGGGGTAAACAAAATAACTCCACAGTGCTTCACCAAGTACATTTAGAGAGAGATGGTGGGGGTTTGTTGTGTGAGTAGGTGAGGAGGGCAAAAAAGGGAAATGGGAAATGGGGGAAGTTGGAAGGCAAATCTTTAGTTGCTGCTGCTCGTATTAACTTTAGGGGGCACTTGTGATGGCAAGGTGTGTGCGTGTCAATCCGGGGGGATAAGCTGTTAGTGTGTTTCCATAATGCTTTCAGAGCGGTAGCTTGCCATCTCGCTAACCCTCCAGCTCTGTGCGCATCAAGACCGGTGGTCCTAACACCCTGATGGTCCTCATAGAATCCTCCAGGAAATGTTCTCAACGACCCCCGTCTGGTTTCAGGCAGCCCGACAGGCTCCACAAAACTACAAGACAAAATGGTAAAAGGTTTCCCCATCCCTACAGCACAGGGGCAATCTCTCGGATAGAATTTTTATTTTCTTTGTCCATGGGAGCTCAATATGAGCAAAGATATGATTTTAATATCTGTATTGCCCACTCTGGGGTGACTTTGAATAGATCTTGAAGAAACCTGAGAGCTTTGTTTTGTTGTTCTTTTCATTTGTTGAGGAGTGGTGAAAGTGGACCTGACGTGGGTACTTGAAGCCAACCTGGTAAACGTACACGAATGACATTCTCCAGAAATCACCTCAATCTTAACTCCTTCAGTGCTGCATGTCACTCACACAAACACACACATTACACCTCTTCTTAACTGTTTACAGTTCTTCTCTTTTATAGTGTATACACTGTATATCTTTTCTTCTCTTTCTTCTTCATCTTACTACTACTACTACTGCTATGTGTGTATTCACATACATAAAATGTTTGTAAAAAAAACATTCATCACAACACTTTGAAAATTACCCATTTTCATGAAATCGACAGCAATCACCCAAACATGTACTCAATGCCAAGTGACACTACCGGTGGAAACGCAGCGATACTATTATCATTTCTTTTGAACAGTCAGATCAGCGTAAGGCTTAGCTGTCGATCATCTGCTTTGTACTGCACATTTTTCTGACACGCTTCTAGTAATGACGAGTGACCAGGACCGGCCGCAAGATGGCTTCCAAATAATTCATAGCCATCCATGAATCACTCTTCTAATTAGCAGAGCCCAAACCAAAACCTTGAGTGGGGATGTGCCTGTCTTTTTGTATGTTTCTGTCTATTTTCACCTGGCAATTTCTCCACAAAATGAGAGTTCATCTCCTGACCTAGAAACTATACAATACGGGTAATTGTGTCAGTCGTGACTCTTCTTTGTCTTTGGTGTGTACGGTTTTTTTTGGGGGGAACAGCCTAAAAAATATACACTTTTTTCCAATTTACCAAATTAGTTATGCATTGTTCATATACATATCAATATTACAAGAGCCAATGTGAGAACTGTGTTGTACAAAACTGCTTTAGAAGGTCATTTGAAATTAAAATCATACTCTGGTTGATTAATTCCATAGACTATTTTCACTAATTAAAAAGGGGAATATACAATATACAGTGAATGTCATATTCAATAAGGGGTCTTCTTAATTCCTGCAAAAGATGGATATTGTGTAATTTATTTCAGGCATGCAAAAAATTCTCCAAAGATTCTGGTATCTAGAATATCTTTGCAAAATAAAGAACTTTCATGAGTGTAGTAATCTGCTCTATTCACAGAAATTAGTCCAATTATTTTTGCAATATTCAAGACTGAGATGTTACTTGTACTATCCCCAAATACAAATTTCTAGATACCACATACACTACAGCTCAAAGGAATTGGCATAGGGAAAAGGAAAGGGAAGAAAGGGAAGGAGCCGCAGTTTTAAACCACGGTATATTTTTCCAGTTCAGCATGAAACATGATGCTTCAGCCTAAAAAGCATCATGTTTCATGCTGAACTAGACAAAATATACCGTGGTTTACACCTGCGGTTCCTTCCCTTTCTTCCCTTTCCCTTTCCCTATGCCAATTCCTTTTAGCTGGAGTGTAGATATGTTTACAATCACACCAACTTCCGCTCTATTAGCGTATAGATCAGGAAGTGAGTATGAGTGCAAATTACCTGAGCTGCGTGGTGCATTGTGGGAGACTTTTCCTCACATGCAGTGCAGAAAATTGCAAGGCACTATTTCCTCACAATATTAATGACTAACGTAGATGGATGATAAAGCAAGCCATTTTTATTTTGATGAAGGTTGAGTGCTTTTTCAGTAATTGAGTGCTAGTGTTGTTTACAAACTGAAATCTGCATAAAAGTGAACACGATGACACCACTCCAATACTCTGAACTGTACACAAACTCAATCTTTGGATGAGCCATTCTCTAAAGCTTGTGAATTTAAATCCATCCATAAGAACTTGCCCATTGTAGCCTACATCTTCAGTCAAGCAGTCTTAATGGCGATACACACTAGATCATAAATGGTGCATCACTCCCCTGTGCAACTGCCCATCAAGACTAATTTATCATCCTTGATTTAATCATGCTTCTCCAAATAATGGCTGATTCCCATTCTTTTCTTTTTTTTTCACAATACACCATCCTCATTTTTGCAGGAAAACCATGGGAAATGTGTAGTGTGTCCCTGATATACCTAATACTTATATAATGTATCACACGATTACTATACAAGCTAAACTGGTTTATTTAAATTTCCTTCCATGACTCTCTCTCTCTTTCTCTCTCTCTCTCTCTCTCTCTCTCTCTCTCTCTCTCTCTCTCTCTTATATTCATTCTCTTTCTGTCTGTGTACTTAATTTCCATATTATCCCCATGCATATTTCAACCTCTCCAATCAATCTCTCCAATTACTTAACCCATTCCTTTAAGTGTCATTGTATGTTCTTGGATTCTTTACTTGTTATAGTTTTGTAAAAAAAAAAAAAAAAAAAAAGTAGAATAGTTGACATACAAGAAACACTGGCCTCTTGTTCGTGTACACGGACATCTAAATAAAAAGTGGTACTTCCGTACTGTACTAGGGATGAGAAGAGGGAAGGGGGGGGGGGTATTTTAGGGAAAATGGTAGAGTTGAAGCGAAATGATGGTATGGACAGAAAAAATCAATGAAGTAGATGTCAACAAGATTTTTAGTTGGTCATTGCCTCTGGCTTTCACAGAGAGTTCTGATCTCTGCTTATTAACATGTACAAGCAGGCATATGCAGTTCAGCTTTTTCCCTCTCTCTCTCACTCTCTCTCTCTCTCTCTCTCTCTCTCTCTCTCTCTCTCTCTCTCTTACACCTTCTCTCTGTCTCTTCCCTATCTTCCTTCATATCGATCTAGTATTCATCTCTCTCTCTCTCTCTCTATGTCTGTCTCTCTCTGTCTCTCTGTCTCACCCTCTCTCTCTCTCTCTCTCTCTCTCTGTGTCTGTCTCTCTGTCTCTCTGTCTCTGTCTCACTCTCTCTCTCTCTCTCTCTCTCTCTCTCTCTCTCTCTCTCTCTCTCTCTCTCTTCCCTATATTCCTTCATATCGATCTAGTATTCATCTCTCTATCTCTACATCTCTCCTTTGAGTCTTCTTCACTATGTCCTATATATTGTACAGCAGAAGTTTTATGTAAATGTTCTTTTCTCTTTCCTTACCATTCTCTTTCTTCCACCGTCATTCTTTTGTAATATTATTACATCCCTGCTCTCTCTCTTCCTTTCTCCATTTCACCTCGCTCTCTACTTAAATCTACATATACAGTTATTTTCTTAATTTTCTCCTTCACGTACGCTACCATCTCTCTATCTATTCATCATCTTTTCTCTTATCGTGTTCTCCTTTAATGTACATCATATGAAACTGTCAAAAATACAATTCTCAGAAGAAATCAGTCCATATTAAAAACTTTTTTCATCATCACTGCTCCCAAAAACAAAACAAAAAATCCCTCACCAATTAAGGGAATTTTTGGTCTCACATATTTCAAAATAATTCATAATATTAACATCTGTTTTTGCAATGGGAAAGCCCTTGTCCTTGTTTGATTTGTTGTGTTACTCATTTTATGGCATAACAAATACTCATAATAATGACAACAATACTAATACTAATCATGATAATAATAGTAACATTACATATACCCTCTGTCCTTCTTCCCCCACCCCCACCCCTAACTATCCACCTCCCCTCTCTCTCTCTCTCTCTCTCTCTCTCTCTCTTTCTCTCATTCTTCTTACATACCTCTACACCTTTGTAATCTCTCTCTCCACTCCCATATCTCTCTACCCGGTAATACTAATATATTTTCTTCCCACTACCTCAATCAATCTCATTATCTCCATGCTCTTCGTCAATCCTACAAAAATCACTTCAATTCTGATCATTTCTTCATAGTTGTCTCTTAACAGCAGTAAATCGTCTATTCTCACATTCTCTCTCCATCATGAAGATATTTCTCTGAGATATTTTGCTTACTAACCCTGACTCTTGGAACTATTTTTGTCTGATCCATTCATTTCTCCTCCCGTTGATCACGTAACTTGTGTAGTGAGTCATTATAAAAAGCCAGCGCTCTTGACTCATGCTCTTATAGATGACAAGCATGACAAATGATATATCACACAAAAATAGTTTATGAATCAATCAATCAATTCAACAATCAATTGATCACTTTACCTGTGTTCCATTTTATCACTGTTTAATTACTTGTTTTTATCAATAAATAATCCTAATGTAATTAATAGAGCACAAAGTAATGGAAGATCTTATTATGCAAGAAAATGCTTGTTAAGAATTCACAAACACACAAATGCGTACATCTACCCACACACTGACAATAAAACACTTCTATTGCATTTCATGCAAAAACATAAACAATCAACAGCAAAATGTATTGTGCACAAAAACTCTGTGTATTTAACAATTAACAGAGCATATGAGTAAAAATTAAATAATATTAAACACTAACACTTACAACATTGTACAGCAAAAAATTACAACACAAACATAATAATATCAGGCACATAGAGGAAAATGTGAAAAAGACTGGAAAGAGTGATGGGGAAAAGATAGGTGGAAGCAGAAAGGGAAAACTACAAAAATGAATGGAAAATGGGAGAGATAAAGACAAATGAAAGAAAAGATTGTTTGTGAGAAAAAAGGAGTAAGATGGATAGAGAGAAGGGATAGAGAGATGGAGGAGAACAAAAAATATAACACAGATGTAGCCAGAAAGATAAACAAGAAGTAACAGAGAGAGGTAGATAGAAAAGGGGGGCCAAGGGCAACAGAGAATGAAACAAAGAGGGAAACAGAGAAGTGAAGAGTGAGAGGGGAAAGGCAAAAAGAGAGGCAAAGCGAGACAGAGACAGAGACAGAGACAAAGAAAAACAGAGAGATGGAATGTATAGAGTTAAGATAGGCAAAGAGAGAGAGAGAGAGGTGGGGGGCAAAGAGAAACAGAGAGACAGAGACTGAGAAGGAGAAAGAGAGACAGATAGAGGCAGAGAGAGACAGAGAGAGGCAGAGACAAATAGAGTTGAAGCCACATAATTTCTCACCACAGTCAAGCAGAGGAGCTCCCTGCGCACAAAGTCCAGCCGCCTCTTCTCGATGGCCGAGAGATAAGTCTGGAGCCTCGTGTAGGAATAGGGGTAGCAATAAGCAAACTGGTAGGTGTCAGTCTCTTTGTCGAAGCAGAAGGCAAAGGACATCACATAGTTCTTCCGATGATCCGGGCATCGGTAGTAATATACGTTCTTTGAAGGTATCCGTTGCCTAATAAGAGAAAGAAAAAAAGACATGTTTGAGTAATTTTCAAAATAGTGGTACCTTTACATCTATTGATCATTCAAGGCAGACATACATGTACAATAATGTGTTTTTGTAAGAGGGACTTAAATACAACAGTTGAAGTGAAACTTTGTTTGGAGCAAATAACTTGGTTCAAGACCAACATTTGTCTTGATATACAGGTAGTAGCTGAAGCAGGTTCTGCTGTAACTCCTTGTTTACACTAATATCATTCTTCATGCTCATTGATGAAGAAGCATACAACTTACATTCAAATTACATTCATGAAGGAAAATTCTTCTTAATAACTAAATATTTACACATCCTAACCGAACAGAAGCATCAGAAACACCATAAAATTTAATATACTATATATGTCATATATAAAGCCAATCTCATCTTTTGTGAATCTAGACTTCAGGATCAACGTTAATATTTTTGTGGTTTGTTAAAATCGCGAATAGCACCTGACTCACGAAATTCGCGAAAATAAAAACCCTGCGAAATATATGGCGTATACAGTAGGTTCAGTAATAAGTAGACAAATAGGTTACAAATACAATTATATCTTTACAAGGGTACAAAGGTAGGCTATTTCCACTTTCAACAAAATCCCATAGTATGATATCACAGATACTTTAAACTGGATTACGCAAGTGCATCTTTACGCCTGCCACATACCTATCAACACATAGTGGTTTCTATGCACACTGGTATATGCACATATACACTGTAAGTCCTTTGGTCCTGAGCACTTCTGTTTTTGTATTTTCCAGATACCAATATATGCCATTGTTCCTACACCATTACTAAATTAAGGTCAACAAAGAGGGAGCACTCCATATATGAGAGTCGTCTATAAAAATGGAATATGCTATACCAAAAGCGATGAATCAATAAAACCTCATCAGCTACTGTCAATCAGGCGCTGTCACACTTAATGAAATCATTCCTGTGGTGCAGATTTAGAATTTTCCTTTTTCTTTCCATCTCTTTCATTCCAATCAGTTCAACGCATACACACACACCACCACCACTACTACCACCACGCCAACAACAAAAAAATCATTAATTCCTAATAAAATTGAATCTTCCAAATGAGAGTGGTATCTGGGTTTGGAAGGAAAGCCTTTGTCTTTTTTTTTTCTTTTCCTGTTTTACTTTTTTGTTGAGGGGACCCATCACTAGTGCGGAGTGCATTGATTGGTAATGGCACTGAAATGAATTGCCCCTGGCTCTAACACACTCTAAGCAACACAGCTCTCCTCACACACGCGCAATTCACAGCCCCGCTCCCCACTTCCAGCGCGCCCAGTCCCGGCCTGAGGCGCATTTGTTTAACATGCAGAGAGGGATGAAAAGTTGCAGTGCTAGAAGCGGTGGTTCTAATGGAATCCACTGTGATGTGTGAAGGGGGGCCCTAATGCAGCCAATCCTGGCTAGGTCCTTTGTGTGAGGGAGATAGGGCTGAAAATAGCTGACATTTTATCTCAAATCATTTGTTTGGAGCTGGTTAAGCTCATTAAGGTGGTGGTGTGTAAAATTGAATGGTATACTAAGGGCATTACAATTGGATAAGCTAGTATTCTAGTTAAAGTTCCCCCTTTTCTCTCCTCCCACCCCCCCCCCCCCTTTCCACCACCTTTCCTCACTTCATCTCTCTAATCATATACCCATGTTTTCTCTCCTGTCTCACCCCTCCCCCTTTCTTTTACTTTCTTTCTTTCTCTTTCTTCTACCCCCCCCCCCCCTCCATTGTACTTCCCTCCATCTCCTGAATTTATGTTTTTCCTTCCCATTCTTTCCTCTTTCTTTAAACCCCTCCTCCCCCCCCCCCCACCTCTTTCTTCCATGTTTCTTCTTTCTATCTTGCATTTCTCTCTCCATCCTTTTCTTTTATCCCCCTCCTTTCCTTCCCCCATCTCTAATTCATGATTTCATATTTACTGGTAAATGTTTAAATAATGTAATCGTATGTTGTGTATATTTTTATGAGCGTTAGCATTTTAATTAGCATAAATCATGTCAAAATTCAGTGTGAATGGTCCTTCCACTATCCTGGACGCTTGGTAGAGAGCCTAAATTCTGCCATTTTTCTATCAGGAAAAAATGCATTTCAAGCAGCATTCAAGCATTAACCATTAGCGTACCAGATCAAACGTAACTATATGGAATTTGTGTGTATTACTTGTCCAAAAATGACTCAATGTCCCACAGAGTCCCACAGACAAAATACTGCTCTCTGAGATGTACATGTATTTCTGGTGCAAAATGCACATAAAGAGTTAAGCCTGTATGTGGATAAGAAGATTATGATAACCCACTGCACTCTAGGGCCATGTTGCATAAAGCTAACCACTGATGGTAACTTAGCTACTAATGGCAACCTCTATGAAAACCTTGAATATTATTTGTTGTTGGGCAGTGTTACTATGGTAGTTACCATTGATGACAGAGTTACCATTAATGGTAAGTTATATGCAACGGTGTGCAGATTATCACAGTTCCACGTAGGTTCATGCAAAGGCGCCAACCCTTTCCTGCGTTCAACAGGTTAACACAAATCAGGATATAAATTGCTGGACAAGACTGCCTGATTATACGATGCGCTGTTTGAATGAACGTCCATGTTGAGTAGCCCTTTCGGACAGAAGAGCCACGGCAGCCATCTTGTCTACATATTAAGATCCATCTTTCCCACCCTCTCACTTGAGGTCTGAAGTTTCTAGCCGACCGTCAAGGGCCTCATATCCTAATTTGTCTCCGATTTGAGTGCCTGACATAGCAATTAATCAAATAGCAGGATTATTATTCACTTAAGTTGTCGGCAAGTGAGGTGCTTTGTTGTAGGTACTTGGCCATTTCTTGTTAAAGGTTAAACAGGGCTGTCTTGTAGCTATGACTCCTGTGTCTTATCAAAATTAGTCCTCTTATATTTTTTATTCATTCGTTATTTTCTTTGAAAAAAAATTATCTGTGAAAAAAAAAATGGTTGTGACCATAATTTCTGTGTCCTATAAAATGTAGTCCCCAATATTTGTTTGTGAACAAAAAGCTTATATCTTCATTTCAATCAAACGAGAGGAATATGTTTGTGCATGTACATTGAACATTTGACCAACTTCATTACCATTTGACCTCTGATGATTTTCACCTCAAATCTAATTCATTTATCTCCATGTGTAAGTTATTTTAGTACAAGGTGAGATTAAATAAACAACAAATGCAATTTCGAGCAAATTTCATTGACCTTTAACCTATAAGGGATATGACCTGAAACCTCGTAATTTCATTTAAATTATTGTGTACAATTAAACTTTGTGGAGTTTGACTTGGAATCACATCAGTGGGGAACCATTTTTAGTATTAGAATCTGGACAGTTCCTAGTCAACTTTGGAGGAAATTCATTGACATTTGACCAAAATTGTATAAAGTACTCCAATTTCATCAATTACGTATAGGTACAAAGCTTTAAGTTAAGATGTAAAGTGGTTCCTTAGATGTTGTGTAAATGGATGGAGGACAGACATACAGTCAGGCAGAAGGTCACGCAAACATAAAACCCTAAAAAAGAATGGCTCCAGTCACTATGTTTGCAGGCATGTGTTAATCCCTTAATGTTCAATTAAATGTACAACAAATGTTAATTTGCTGGTTATTTCATGCTATAACAAGTAAATTAACAAAGAACTTAATAAATCATTCAATGAAAAACAAATACAATGTATTAGAGCCAAATCTTATGACAATAATATAATTGGAAGCAATGGAATAATATTATGCATATATGGAAAATAACACAAAACAAAGAAAAATCATATCATTTCCAGCTCTACATGAATGTTTACATTTCAATAAAGGTAAAGAGGCAGGAGTGGTAATGATTACTAAATGTAATCATGGCAACCCTGTTCTGCTCTGTCGTCACTGGGATGTCGGTTCTGTGTAATCAAACCAATATTGAGATGATACACTCCTGGTTTCCCCATATCAAAACTAGTATAGGACCGGCCATGGTCATTGCAGACTGATATGCCATTGATTACAGGTCCAGTAGTCTTTCCCACTTCTAACTCTTACATTTAAAGGGTATTTACACTACAGCTCAAAGAAATTGGCACGGGTAAAGGGAAAGGGAAGAAAGGGAAGGAGCTGCAGTTTTAAACCGCGGTATATTTTGTCCAGTTCACCATGAAACACTATGCTTTAGCCTAAAAAGCATCATGTTTCATGGTGAACTGGACAAAATATACCGCTGTTTAAAACTGCGGCTCCTTCCCTTTCTTCCCTTTCCCTTTACCCGTGCCAATTTCTTTGAGCTGCAGTGTACATGTAAGTGCCAATTTTCTTCTTAAAAATGTCAATATTTGTATCAATAAAACAAACTCTCTCATTAGTTGTCTGACTTTGCTCAAACTTTTTTGGTTTTGCTTCTCAGATATGTCTGCTTCTATTGAGAGCAACTTTTTTGGAATGGAATTGCCCTTTAATGATTAAAGACGGAATAAAATCAATGAAGACTCCTACCATCTCTGTCGGCTGGATGATTTGACCATGGGTGCCATGCCTTCCCTGTACAGACTCTTGGTCTTGCTGAAGTTGACGATGTTGAATATTACCCGCTAGAAGAAAACAAGAAGCACAATAAAAAGTGATCACAGTGACAATATGAAAATTAGGACAAAAACAACAAGAGTGGCTTATAATAACCTAAGGAGATTCTACATTTCCAATATTGTATGGTGATCCAGTCAGGCTCGACGATTTAATAACTTAAATCTTAGAATCCTTCAGGAAATAAGTCTGTAAAACACCAGAATTTTAGATATTGGTATAATATTCCTTCTGCATCTTGTATCAGACATACACACACAATAAAAAGTGATCAATCATTAGCCAGGCATATTCAGTGCTACATCAAGATGCGACTTGCTCTGATTTTTTTGACATGTACAATTCTGTTGTCTGCCATTAACTTACTAGACATATGGATGTATTTTGTGCAAAGCAGTTTGTCCAATGGTGAAAGAACCAAGTTTAGAACCCAGGACCTTTTGTGAAAAGAGGCTAGAGATCTCAGCACTACATCACAGCTACACAATATACCACACATTTTCTATCCAGTAGGCCAATGGGGTTTTCAAGGCCTGGTAATGTAAGAGTTAACTCTTTCATTACCATTTGCATGGGCATGTGAAATAACCCAATGGGGTTTTCAAGGCCCACAATGTAAGAATTAACTCTCTCATTGCCATATGAAGATATGTCATAACCCAATGGAGGTTTTTTTTTTTCAAGGCCTGGTAATGTCAAGGATTAAGGGAATGAAAGCATGGCTTACCTGATCAGCCTTACAATTCTCCACAGTGAAGTTGAACCATACTCGAAACCTTGGGTTGCAGGTGTCTGGTCTGACAAACAGGTCATACTCATGTTCAGTGATGTAGTCTACTCGGCCAAGATTACCTGTATGTATGATGAACAGCAAAAATAAAAAACATAACGGCAAGATTCTATCCTGTTGAACAGAGCAATGCACATTGTTGCCCTGCTAAGAGGATAAGTTGTGAATACATTCCAAAAATGGCTGATTAGTTAGTGTTGAATAAGAGTAGAAGAATAAGATGAACTCATTGTGAAAAGTTAAAGAAAAATCAGCCCTTATATGGAATCCATTTTCAAGTTGACTGGTAATAATGTATATTAATGAAGTAATTTCTCAGCTCACATAACAATGTGAGCAAAATTGTTTTATTTTTTCCAGGCTATGCAAGAAACACAAAAGTCATCCTTATTTTTGTCAACTGTTTGTTGTCTTTTAGTTATTACATTCTCCATATTTTCTTACATGCATCATCTTCAAAAACAACATGACTTATACATTGATAAACACAAGACTCAATGCCTGGCTCACCAAAAACACACATTATGCAATACAGTCAGACCTGTATACAAAGACCACTATCTCTAAAAGACTACATTTCTGGAAAGCCCCTCAACTTCAATCCCTTCAATGCAGTGAGCATGCAACCATGCCTTTCTCAAAGACCACACATCCAAACAAACCGCATGTCCTAGTTGCCTTGAGATGGCTTTTACATGTCTAGGTTTTTGCATGATGTAGGTGCAATGTGGCACTACACACTGTGGACCATGATAGTACAAAGCAATTCTCCCTATCGCATATATAGCTCTCTGAATCTGAATGCGTATGGCACTCAAATTTTTTTACCTTCAATTCTTGGGACATGAACTTTCGGTTCACGAACATTCTATAGCCATCGTCTTGCTTGTGTCTTTTCATTCTTTCATTAGTCTATTACAATCAATGTTGAGGTAGCCAAAAACATAGCCGTGAGTGATTGGTGGTATTTTTTTCCCAAGTCCTTCGTCCATGTAACAACCCTTCTATTGTAATATTACGAGGCTTACGAAGGTCGAAATTACAGATTTTGTGCGTTATTATGTGAATTAAATAGTACGAATACATACCAAACTATTAACGGAAGTATATGTCCCAAGAGCAATTGATCAGATATCGGTATCGCGAGGTGATATCGCTTGATATCAGTGAAGTGCGATAGGGAGAACCGTATGCTAGATTGTAAATAGATGTATATTTATAGAAATTGTTGATGATATGTCATGGTAAACCATGGATAAATCTCCACCCACATCTCTTCCTTCCTTTCTCCTTTCCTACTTTCCTTGTCATTTTCTCTTGAATAGCTTCATGAGTGAGCAAGCACTTCATTCAAATCACCTCTTTGGGGTGCCACATTGCCCATATTTTACAAGTAACCCCACCCCCCCCCCCCCCCCCCTTACTCCAATAGAGCAGTAGTTTATCTAGCACACAAAGGGTTAAGGAATTTAATAGTTAATGTCTGCCAGCTACATGTACTTGTATTGGGAAAAGACAGGAAGTTCAGTCTCGACAATGGCAATACTCAAGTTCTAATCCCTCTTTTCATGCATTGAATTCTTTCTTGCCAGATTATCTCTACTTAGAGAAGGTGCCACAATGAGAATAGTCCCTTTTGTGGAACAGGGATCCTGGTGAACTATAAAGAGGCACTACTAACAAGTCATTGTTTAGCCCTGCAGAACTCACAATGGAACTGAGTATGTACTCAATAAAAATCAACAATGGACTTAGTATCACCTTGCTGCATCATTTTATCATGCAGGATGAGGGATTTGCAGACATAACTCCATAAATGTGTTTCCCCCATGACATGACAACACCAATCCTTACTTCTGATACCAATGGGAACCTTACCACATTCATAGCAGGCGTCAAAGATGAGGTGGCCTGGCTTGGGTCTGCCTGAGTAGCCTAGAGGCAGGACAGCAAACTTGTTCAGGTTCCCCACCACGGCCTCATCGCTGTCACTCTCAGAACCTGTGAGAACGGGCACAGAACATCAATGTCAACATACCTCAAATACAAAAAAGTTAAACCATTGTCCTACTAATGCACCAATGTAAGAGCTGATGTGCTACTGAATAACACTTTTCTGTCATAGTAGTGTTAATGACACATCTACGTTTTTTCTCTCAATGTGCCACCGTTGACGGGAGTTACAGCAGACTGCTTCTATTACGCTGATGATAAACTACTTTTACATCGCAAGCAATTGGCGTCACCACTACAGTGGTGTTCGGTATGACTATGGTATCACATCTACACGGTACTGTACACATGGAGCTACACCGGAGAACTGCGATTCCACTACAAGCTGCTACTACTGGTGCTCTACTGATGAATACTACCACTGAAATCTCATTAATTTCTCCGGCAGTGCAAGGGCAAACGTGTTTTAGCAATGTAAGTGTGGTATATCTGGTAAATAAATATTCTTTATACAAACTAGTGACAACTACAAACATTTCACTGGCACAACACACATGCCTACACTGTACAATATGATACAAATCATGATGCAATACTTTACTGACAAAAGCTAGCAGTGATCATTGCGGTGCTTGAAAATTATGGCACATATCTAGACCACCTATTTCTAGAGCATTGTTGCTCACAGAGGTAGAGTGTATGCACATTGAAACAAGAATAAACAATCTGCAAAATGTGTTCACATCACGCTAACTTTTGCCGGTTTCAAAACACTGCAACTGTCATCAATATCGAGCCCTGTACAGGCGCCCGATATTGAAAATGGATGTAATGTCTTGAAACCTGCCAAATTTAGCTTGCAATAATAAACCGAGACTGAAAAGTCAGTCAGACATTGGATCCGCTGAGATTGCATCTGGCTCCTCTGAACGCCCTCTCTAGAGACTGAGCATTGCACCTGTACACTGAAAGGCGATCGATGCGGGTCGCCATTTTTAATACAACAACCCGTTGAACGATCTGACTGGTATTTGGTAAAATTTATGTCAGACTCAAGCAGATGGAAAATATCTGCGATAACCGTGAGATCGGCAGAAAGTAAGTCTTTAATTTTCACCTTGATATACATTTGCTGGAATCTTAGTCCTAGAATTTATAAATATACAATATAGATCTAATTTTGATTGAAGTAGATTTGTTGCATCATAGCTTGAAAGGTGTTAAAATTTTAGACGAAATAGCTATGATGATATCAAATACGTTTTCCCATAGACTTTCCACTATTCGGGTAACTTTCTACTCAAGCATTGAACTTGTACAGTGTAGAAGCTCACCAATGCGTGTGTGGTGTGCATATACCGTCTCTATTTGGGGGTAAGTCCAAAAATGTAATTTCGATTAAAGAATCCCCCGAATGGGATGGTTATTCCTGTCTATAATAAACCCTGCTCGTATCACTGATTTTGACACAGAATTGACAGAAAGCAACTTCAAAAGGACATAAAAATGCCCATCACGGCTCCTAAAGAATTATACTAACTTGACAAGTGTATTTTTTTTTATTTTGACCCAGCTGTTTATCTCTTTAGCTGGATGTAGGACCTCACGTCAAAGCCAAGCCCAAAGTTGCCAAAAAAAGCAGGCAAGCCAGCCCAGGCCAAGGTCAAGCCAAGGAATTCCTCGCAGTCGTAGCTGGGACCCAAAATGCCAAATAGCTATATTCTGATTCATCAAGCTCAAACACAGGAAAATGGTACATGTACAGACATGGTAGAGATGGTGTACATAACCCACAATTAGGCAATAATACCTGAAAATGGGCTATCACTTTTTTTTTTGATTGACCGCCAGGCATAGACTAGCAGTGGTCACCTGCGAGTTGCGACCGACGACCGATAATTTTATTAAATCATTACACACACAGTTTTACACGCATGGGACTGGTATCAGCAGCTTTCCCGAAACGTTCGCAGCTGGAATAACACACCGAAGAAAACATAATCATACATACGTTTCATGTAGTCGTATCAATCATTTGGTCACAATGGTATTTTGGGTATGTATGCTAAATTTGTCGTGATCTTTTCGACATCCAACAGATTTTGTCACTTACCAGAATCCGGTCGTTTATCTGCCATTTTCCCAAATATGATGTATATGCGCATGCGCAATTGGTTGGTTGCCTGGCAAAAGACGCGAGATAGGATCTCGATCTCGGCGACACTCTCCCGAGTCTCATCTCCAATAAACATGTTTGTAATTGTAGATGAAAAGTCTTGATTGATAACAAGTAAAGTGTTTCGTTGACTCTGTTCATTAATTGTAACGTCATTATTTCCATGTTGCCTTTTTTTTTGTCTCATTCGTTTAGAAGTTGTGAGGATCGAGTTGGTTTTCTTAGCTACCCGACCTACCCGACCGGAATCAAACAGTGACACTGATCCAGGCCCTGAACTAACTCTCGCAGATATTCAACGGAGCATTCAAGTCTCTTCCTCTAATGTGTGTACGAAGCTTGATTCTTTGTCTAGTGAGGTTGCATTGATAAACACTAAACTGACCGATTTGGAAGCCTCTGTGACAATGAACTCCGATAAACTCATCGAGATAGAGCAAAAGGAAATCCCAGACTTAAAAAACAAGATGGCGGAAGAAATCTCAAAATTAAACGACAAGATCACTCTCATGGAAATCTATGGCAGGCGCTCAAACCTCCTCTTCTATGGCGTCGAAGAAACCCAAAATGAGAACATTGATGACACACTTCGACATACGTTCACTTACTTGGGAATTAGCGCCGAAGATGCCGACAACGTTGCCCTGGTTAACGCCCATCGTCTTCCACGCCGTGACACAGCATCATTTCAGGCCAGCGGAGGCCCGTCCCGTGAAGTCCCGCGAGCTATTATCGCGAAATTTGTGTACATGAAGGATCGCAACAATATCTTGGCCGCGTTCGAAGATCGCCAGCGCAAACCACGTACCTCCAACGCCGCCGCATCGGACCAGAACAACCGAAGGATCACTGTTCGCACAGATCTTCCTCCAGCATTGAAGGCAAAGAGGAGCGCCCTAGCGAAGTCGGCGTACAACCTGCGTAAGGAGAAACATGTATCTACCAAAATATCGGTGGTTGGAACGAATGTGCTACTCCAATGGAAAGAAAAAGGCACACAAGCCTGGAATCTGTTCAAAGATTGAGCTTCTTTACCTTTTGATTCATGTGAATTTGATTTTACCTTGAGCAAAATCTGTCTCGACGAGAATTTAATTTTATCTTGAGCAAATCTGTCTCGACATCGTCTTCTGCGTCATTGATTTTTATTCCAATTGGTGAGCACCGAATGTTTGATTTAGTATCTACAGTGATAAACCGTCAAATAGTACCATTGATCTGTTATTCGCAAATTTAATACGCCTAGCAGTCGTGTTAAATGTAAAACCGAAATTCTGGCCTTCTATGATTATTTTCTCTGCCTGCAACATATGGCTTCATCACTTTTATTTATTGTTGAGTGACAAGCTCGTTCATCTTGGAACATACTCTCATGTAAATTGTTACATTGATTATGAATTGTTACTCGTCATTCCTATTTAGCATACAAGGCAATAATTATATGCCTCTCTTCAATGAGCTCACAAAATAGCCTACATGTATATTTTTGCATTCAAGCCATATTTGTGCTCTTCTTTTAATCGTTCCCATACTGATTTGTTAAGATATGTTAGACCTGTACACAAAAATTGTACCAGGTTTGGGGTGGGAGGGGAGGGTGGTTGACTGTAAGAGCCCGTTAATCTGGGTCCAAACTCCAATATGTACATCTGGAGTCAGTTCTTGACTGTATATTTATACGTGTTTATGTGCTCAAAGCATGAGTCATTTCTGTACTTTATTTTAGACTTTTTTATTTGTTCTAAAGTTCTTCAATTTTGTCTTACTTCTCATCACATCTGCTTTGTGTTACTCAAAACTTGTAAAAATTCGATATGTCCCAAAAGTACTAATGTGATGTCTTTCATAACCTTATGCTTGAAACACATGTTCATCAATTGTAATGACCTGCCGTATTTGATATGCAAATTTGTTCATAGCAATCCCTTCTACCGTGTTCATTATATTGAATTTAGAATGCTGGTATACAACTTATTATTCATTACATATTTTTCTATCATCGACCATGGATGAGCCAAATCATGAAAATTTTATCCCTGTCATAAATAATGAAGTAAGTGATGACCAGCCAGTTGCAATGAGTTTATCATCTAACTCTTCTGACGGCGAAGAAGGTGACAACTTCGACATTATCAAATCTTTGAATTTAGAAACTGAAGAATTAAAGCTCAATTTTGACTCAAATGATATCTTACCCCAAAATGTGTCTTCTCAATACAACCTGGAAAAGGATGTTATTTCTTTGTCTAAATCACACCCGAACAAACTTTTTGTTTCACACTTTAATATTAGAAGTCTCAATAAAAATTTTGACCAATTACTTATATTCTTAAATGAATTACACTTCAAACATAGTGTTATTGGTCTAAGTGAGACTTGGCTAAAGGAAACGTCACCTTCTTCACAATTAGCTATCGATGGTTTCAAATTGGTTATAAACAATAGAAATTGTAAAAGAGGTGGAGGTGTAGGTTTTTATGTCAGTCAAAGTTTAGATTTTGAATTGTTGCATAAATATACCATAATGTCAGAATGCCTCGAGAGTATTTTTATTGAGGTAAGCACTCCTAATAAGGGTAATATCATTTTTGGGGAAATTTATAGACCACCTAATTCCGACATTACTGAATTTATTGATACTCTTCACGGTCTATTATTTGATAATTATTTCGACAACAAGACGTGCTTCATAATGGGTGATTTTAATATAAATCTCTTAAATTGTAATGATCATGCTCTTATTAGTGAAGACTTCTTGAACCTTATGCTGTCAAAATCTTTCATTCCACTTACAAGAAAACCCACTCGTATATCTGATACCACTTCTACTCTTATTGATAATATATTTGTTAATAACTTATCCTCAGTTGACACATCTGGTATAATAGTTTCAGATCTCACTGATCATTTCCCAATATATGCACTGACATCACATTTTTCTACTAAAAACAATCCTGTTAATAACTCTGGTTATCGTGTTATGTCTGAATGTAATCTTAATAGACTTAGGGAGGGATTGAGGTTAGTTGACTGGTCCGCAGTGTATAATGAAAGAAATGCAAACTCGTCTTTTGAAAACTTTATGAACATTTTAACAACAAATTTTAACGTCTTTATTCCTCTACATAGACGAACCAGATCAAACTACAAGAAAATACCAAGACAGCCGTGGATCACAAAATCCCTTCTCAGGTCTATTAACAAAAAAAACAAACTTTTTTGTAAATACCGTAAAGCCTCTAGTGACATAAATAAATCTCGTTATACTCGCTATCGTAACACTCTGTCATCTACACTACGTTTAGCTAAGAAATTGTATTTTTCTAAACAGTTTGATAAATATAAGTTTGATATCAAGAGTACGTGGAAGGTGATTAACACAGCTTTGAAAGCAAAAACTGACTCTAATTCTCCAAATCATATTATTCAAGATGGTCGCCATATCGATGATCCAGTGGCAATGGCGGAAGTATTCAATGACTTTTTTGTAAACCTAGGGCCACATCTTGCTAACAAAATACCAAATACGCAGACTAAATTTCATTCTTTTCTAAAAGAAAGAAATGCCAATTCCTTGTTTTTCATTCCCATTGTTGAAGAAGAAATCAAAGAAATAGTCAAAAATCTAAACAACAAAAAAAGCTCAGGTAACGATGGTATCACAATATTCCTATTGAAAAACATAATAGATGAAATCATTTCTCCCCTAACTCATATCCTAAATCAATCCTTGTCTACTGGAAAAGTCCCTCAAAAAATGAAAATTGCTAAAATTATTCCTATATTTAAAAAAGGCCAAAAAGAAATTGTAAATAATTACCGCCCAATATCTCTTTTAACCTCAATCTCAAAAATTCTTGAAAGACTTGTTTACAAACGAACTCTCAGATTTCTTGTTAATTGTAAGATTCTTTCAAATTTTCAGTTTGGATTCAGACAAAAACATAGCACAACTCATGCTTTACTAGCTTTTATTGACAAAGTAGCTCACGCAATTGATGACGTTTCCCATACCATCGGTGTTTTTCTCGACTTTTCTAAGGCGTTTGATACGATTGACCACGACATTCTTCTTTATAAATTAAGTCATTACGGTATCCGTGGGAAGGCTCTAGATTGGTTTAGGGATTACCTTACTGATCGAAAACAATATGTAAATATCAATGGACAAGAATCTAGTTTGAAATTAATTTCTTGTGGTGTCCCCCAGGGTTCCCTCTTAGGCCCATTGTTGTTCATTTTGTATATCAATGACCTTCAAAATTCGTCACAAATCCTTTCTTTTATATGCTTTGCAGATGACACCAATTTATTTTTCTCACATCGCAACCCTAACACGCTCACACTTATATTAAACAATGAATTAACCCATGTACAGTCTTGGATCCATGCAAACAAATTATCGTTGAATATTGACAAAACACATTATATGTTATTTAGCAATTCATTGCAAGTTATTCCAAATGATATAATTATTAATGATATCAATTTGAAACAGGTAGACAGTACTAAGTTCTTAGGACTTCATATTGATAGCGATTTATCCTGGAAAACTCATATTAATTTTTTATGCAAAATATTATCCAGGAACACAGGAATTCTAAACAAGCTAAAACATTTCTTTCCCTCTCACATATTACAAACTATATATTCAACTTTAATTTCTCCATATCTTAACTATGGAATTTTAGCTTGGGGAAATTCATCAAAGCTTTTGCTCGATTCTCTTTTTATTCTACAAAAACGTGCAATAAGAATTGTTAACCACGCCGAGTATTTATCTCACACAACTGATCTTTTCAGAAATAACAAAGTTTTGAAATTGATTGACTTGTTTAACTATAATGTTGGTATTTTTATGCATAAACTTTCCACTAATGAGCTTCCTGAAGTCTTCCTTCAAATGTTCACTAGAAATAACTCTGTTCATAACTATCCAACCCGCCAACATGACGCTTATCACCTTCCACGTACTCGAACAATTTTTGCACAAAAAACAATTATGTTTACAGGGCCCAAATACTGGAATGATCTCCCCCAAGATGTCAGTGGTTGTGTATCATTATATCCATTCAAACGTAAACTTAGAATGCATCTATTGAATAGTTACTCTACGTAAGCTCATTGAGATTCTAAACTTTTGTGTATAATGTTCATTTCCATGTGTAATTTACATAATGCCTTGCTGTTGCGCGCTTCCGAAATCCTGCCCGATACTGTTTTTCACTCGTTCTCTATATATGCCCATGATTTCGTAAGCGCGGCAGCAGCAGGCATTGTTCTTAGCACCTCATTGCAGCTGGCTGGTGGCTACTCAATACATAGTAGGCCGATAACGCTAAAACATTCCAATGTTACGAACTGTTATTCATATCAATCTGAACTTAATTTGACTGTTGTTCATCCGATATACATATAGTTGTAGTACGCAGACTGGATTCCTTAGGTATTGTAATTTATGCGTTTGCATAATATCTCGACACGTTGTATCATATGAAGACAGCATCAAAAACTCAATCGGATAATTATTGACGTGCTCTTGATTGTTTATTCAAGCTATTAAGTATGTGTAAAAATCTCCTTGCATTCTCATAGCCCTAAATTCACAGGTTAAATCTTGTTCACTTATATATGAGAAGTATCTGTTTTACGTCCTCGAAGAATTTGTGTTATTTCTTGTTTTAGTTTGGTCCTAAGTTGCATCCGTACTCTATATCTATTTATATATACACCAATTTTACCGGGACTTACGCCTATCAAGCTTGCTTCTAGTAGGTCCCATCATATTTCTCTCTCAATTTCCATCTTATCATATATTGTATATTTATGTTGTATTAAGTTGTACATCCAAGTTGGATATTGTATATTATTTTGTTTTGCACATTGTATTCATCGAGAAGTATGAAAATAAATTGAAATTGAAATTGAAATAATACTCAGTAGTAGGCTACAGCTATATAGTGTTGTAAATTCATTATTTTCGACAACTCATAACTAGTAAATATAATAATACAAACACAACTTGATAAACATACATCAAATAAGTACATGAAAAATTGCAAAAATTTTAATGATAATACTAATACTGAGTCTGATGAGGAGTTCAAACACAAAGCTTCTCAGCTGGATAGTAGTAGACCTATGTTGTTACGGTATATTTGAAGTGGAGGCGAATTCAGAGAAAAACCAGCGTTTTTATGTGATCCACTTGTCCCTGGTTAAAAATTCCTAAAGATAGGAATGTAACATAACGCAAGAAAAACAAATATAGATGTGTCTGGTGTTTTGTTAAGAATCTATTTTTTTATTTCAAACTCTACCCTTCTGAAACTTTTTTTTTTTGGAATTTCCCCGCCAATCTTGTCATGTCTCTTTATGAGGAATTTTAAAAGTTGATTTTGGTATAGATATATGATGACACTGAAAAGCACATCAGACAAAGCAAAAAATGAATATAGTAGTGAAGTACCATTGGTTGAACCCGGTTTTGGAAACAAGAACTTCTGTGATAGCGGTGCCGGGTGGTGCAATTTCCCATTAAGTAACACACTTAACATTGCAAACATTTACGTGTCTCCAGATTTATATTTAAAAAAAAAAAAAAAAAAAAAGATTTAGCCGGATTGACCACGTTTTGAAAAGAAAAAAAGCATGTATTTCACTACTTTTAGAACAAAAACAATATTTCGTTTAAAATAATGAAGTTGTTTAAAGTCCTTAAGGGATAGGATTAATATAGGGTTAGGGTTGTGTATAGGGTATGTAAGTAGGGTAGGGTTAGGTTGTGTGTGCGTTTATATCCACGTATGTTTAATCACGTGAGATTGATTTTCAATCTAATGATTCAATCTCGATTTCAGTCTATAAGATTGAATAGCTCAATCTATGCCAAAGATTGGAAGATTTCAATCTAATTTTAGATTGACAATTTATTGAAATTCTCAATCTAATAGATTCAAATCTCAATCTATTGAAGATTGAAGATTTTCAATCTAATGACAGATTGACTTTCAATTTGGTTAGATTCGTCCCTGGCAGCAATCTGAGTGAAAATTCAATCTAATAGATTGAGTTCTCAATCGTAGGAATTAAGAGAGTAAGTCACTATTGTTCTCAAGGACCGTCCGATCGAGAACAATAGATGCGACAGTGTCCGAACAGTTCCATTAGAACTCGGGTTATCGTGTCGAGAAACGCACCCTAGTATTCTTTGCACTAAAATCACGGCATTGTGTAGGAATAAATTTCCTAGATCTACTGATGGGTAAGCAACTATGTATCAACCCCACCAGGCAAACGTGAATCAATGTTTTTCTTGTGTTTATGCATGGGCATTGCATAAAGAACTTAATACAGAAAATGTCGCGTCATCCGACTTTTTTCACGATATTTTAAATAGTCGTTGTCGGTGTGAACTGAAATGTCTTATATCGTGTCGTTTGCCGGAATGTCGGATGTCGGATCCGGTCTGAATCCGCCTTAAGTCGTAATAACAATGTCGACCCGACACGACATTTCCACCCCCTTCCCACCGTGTTAAAATGTAACAAGATAGGGCATATCGCAATGAGCTCGAAGTACATGTATTGGTATCGGTCCGCCATCACATTTTCAACCACTTCCCGACATTTTTAATTGTCACTAGTTACGACATTGGGCCGATGTCGGCACAACAGCAGCTTTAATATATCATAATCAAGTCAAAATAACCAGGTCGGTCCAAGACCTCGTTCTCTACCATTAACCGATATGGGCGCAATGTCCGCACGACGTCAGCTTTTCAGAGATATGGAAATTAGCTCAAAATATTTATGTCGGCTCGATATCACAATTTCAGCAACACCCGACGTGATTAAAATAATGTCACTAGTTACGACATTGGCGCGATATCAGCACGACGTCAGATTTAAGATATCGAAATTATCCTCAAAAAATCGGATATCAGCCCGACATTGGCGCGATTTCGGCACGACGTCGGCATTGAGATTGCAATTAGGTCAGAAAATGATGTCGGCCCGACATAAAATCACAACTAATACCGACTTATTTGACTGCCATCGCTCCGAACATACTTCTCACATTGGCACGATGTTGGCGCGACGTGAGTTTGCCGACCGCGATCTCGCCGACGACTGCCGATATCGACCCGACATCAGCTTGTTAGCTGGGAAGTCTCTGAAATGTTACTGTATTGTAGGTGCGCTATGAGCTTTCTTGAGCGGTGTCTCGGATTTCTTATGAATAGATGCTGTCACAATTGAAGGCCCATAGTGTCATCGTGCAATTACCAGCCCATAACTGTGCATTATTTTTTTACAGGTTGTTTTAATAGCACATGTGATCATTTAGGCCAGTCTCTAAAATGTTAGTATGTTGTAGGTGTGCTATGAGCTTTATTGAGCGTTGCCTCTGATTCTTATTGGATAGATGGTCATCGGCGTGCATAAAATTTTACCATCCAATGTCTGTGCACGAATTTGACAATACAGACCATCTTAAACTTGTCCACAAGTATGTCCCGTTTTCTTTCTTTTACAAGTTGTAGAGACACAATTCATATTGTGTAAGAATACAATGTTTACATATTAGGGCCTACCACAAAAACATACTGTTCCGTCCGAAACTTTCATAACTTTAATAGCACATACATGTGATCATTTAGGCCATTCTCTAACATTTTTATGTTGTAGATGTGCTATATTACTGAGCGTTGCCTCTGATTCTTATAGGATAGATGGTCACCGTGTATTTACCATCCTATGTCTGTGCACGAATTCGACAATACAGACCACAAGTATGTCTCGTTTTCTTTCTTTTACAAGTTGTATAGACACAATTCGTTTTGTGTAAGAATACAATGTTTACATATTGTGGGTCTACCACAAAAACATACTGTTCCGTCCGAAACTTTCATAACTTCATATTATTACGTAACATATGTGAGTGGGTGTGTTCATGAGTGTAAACTGGGAAAGTGGCATTCAATCTTTTCTAATATTACATCAAGAAATATTTACGGTCATTTTGTTAGAGAATTACAAAATTCTTATTTATAGGTTGCACATAAAGGATGGCATAACTTATTTTAATTCAACAAATGAAGAAATGAGAGATTGTTTTTTTTTTAAGGTCAAGGCTTACAATTTCAATTAGGAAACAAAGATATTCCGATTTAAATTATTGCATGGTGTTGTTTATACAAATTTCAAAGAGCAGCTATTCAAATTTGGTTTTGTAACGGATGAATCATGTTCTTTCTGTCATCAGGCTACCGTCACGCGAGACCCATTCACACGTATTATTAAACTGCGAAAAGGGTGAAACAGTTATGGAAACTTGCCATCAAATGCTTTGATTTAGAAGAAATAAGGAATAACGGAGCCTTTGGTGAGATATATTCTTGGGAGTACCTAGTTTTTCAAAGAGAAAGAAAATGTGTAATACTTTGATTATTATTATGAAATTTGTTATTTCAAAAGTGAGAACAGAAGGAGTGGTGCCATCGATTGGAAAAATTCACAGGTGAATTTTTGAGATCATATGGAGCCTAAAAGAAGGAAAAAAATAAAATGGGCAAGTTACGGAGCCATCTACAAAATGGGAAATTGCAAAGTTTGATTAAAGAGGTTTTTGGTGTTTTTGTGTTTTTGTTTTTTTAATCATTTGATTCTCTCAAAATTTCCCCCTAGAATTATATTTCCATTTTCTTTTGAGATGTAATACAGAAAAGTGTTGCTTTGGAATAAGAGTAAGGGGGGGGGGGGGGGAGGGTGAAGTGCGTGGGGATGGGTTTATTTTATGGGGTTTAATATGGTTCATTCATTGCATAATTATATGTAAAAGTTATCTTTTTGTTCGTTTTAAAATTGCATATGTATGAAGGTTTATTAAAAGTTGTATTAGAACTATTTTCGTAAGAAAAAAGTTCACCTTTGTAAAAAAAAAATGACATGTTATTTCATATGATTGAAATCACAATAAAAAGAGTAAAAAAAAAAGTATATGTGTGTGTGTGGGGGGGTGGGGGGGGGTGGGGTGAACGCATGTGTTAATATTGTGTTATGACTCACTGTGACTATTGCTTGTGAGCACAGTAGTTTCCGTCATCGTTATTACAATCCCTGTTTTACTAGCATTGACTTGTTTTTATTTGCCTGAATTCTTGTTCCTATCTCTATTCCGTTTTCCACCTACATCAACTTGTATTTCGTTGATAATTTTTCGCAGTTTAGTTCGTCTTCCTGTGGTTTTGTATTTGATTATTAGATCAAAACATTTACTTGCTTTTCTTCGTGCCTGTCAAAACAATGACGTCACTTTTGCCTAGATTGTGACGGTGAGGGCTCCATAAGCCTTGCCGCTAGTACTAGTAATATTGTTGGTAAGAGTGACGTATTTCTAGGTTGCTGTACTAACCCTTACGGAGCGCGCGCAAAATGTTACAACTTTGACGCGCATACGCGCCATGTTTACGGATTTCTAGACAAGTTACGTTCAGAACACGCGGGTAATCATGACGTTACACGTATGCCCACGTGCGTTATAGATCAACAGGAAATGAAATCTTGAAAGGGAAAACCCCTTTTTTTTCACCGAAAATCAGTAGACCCCAGGCCTAGACCAGAACACCTCCCTGCCTAGACCTACATTATTTTCTTAATGACTTTAATAGTTAATCTTCGATGATGATATCAAGTCTCCTGGGAATGATATATCATCAGTTTGGATAATTATGTGCTTTTTATCATCAGATCTAACAATTAATCGTAATCACATTTTGAAAAGATCCAAACATCGCTTTGGTTATTTGTGGCAGTGATTTGGGGGATACAATATTTCTAGTCAGTTCAATAAACTCACTTAAACGATAATTTCGTTGGCGATTTTCGTCAGAATTGTTCTTGAGACATATCAACTTAATGTCTTAAGATTCTTTCACCCGCTCCGAAGTGTTGGCTTGTTTTGAGCATTAAAATGACTTTCATATCTGTACTAACGAAACTTTCATATTTTGTTGAATTTCTGCATGGTATTATGATGTAAAATCTTGACGACATAGACGATAGCCGAAGTAAAAGCTGCGAGGATTGCCGCGCAAGTGACCTACCAGGTAGTGTGACCTACAATGTCCTTACCCAGACCCGAGCCAGACACAACATCAACGGCCGACTAGCAGCCAGACAAACAGCCGATACGGCACACATCAGCGCGGCGAGAAGCCGGCTTGTTAGGCCGGTGTGGCGCCTCAGCGGCTGGCTAGCTACATGCCGCCGGTCGGCCAGGCTGGCATAGCGCACGGTGATAGGCTAGCTGGGGTTGATTTGGGCAGGTAAATCACCTGTATATTACACAGGTGGAATGCATTTTTCCCTTCAAGGTAAGAACTCAACAAAAGCGCATGCTCCGGATATAAACTGCATATGCATGAAGGCACGTGTGTGTATTGTGCGAAATGTGGTGTGTGTACATGCGTCTTGTCACTGATTGTAAAGTAGTTCCGGTAAGCTATGGGCGGAGCTAATTATCAACTTTGTCGTGTCTACGTCTGGGGAATCTCGACGAGAGATAGACAGCTACAGACCATACCCACCCAAACATACACCCGTTCGTTCCTACACACTGTAGGCCACGCCCACATAGGAGTTAGCGTAACTTTCTAAATGTGGTTATGTTATGTTTGAAATATGTTCGTAGCATATTTAGGTATACCTCCAAATGAAATACGTAGTACAATGCTTGTCTCAGCGTGTCCGAAAAATATTAATGCAGTGGACATAAATGTTGAAGAAAGTCATGATCTTATTTATTAAAAAAGTAGAATGATTGATATAGGCCTAAGCAAAGATAAGGTCCCATTCATTATATTAAACACATCACCTTTTTCATTATTCGACGTTCATAGTCCTTCCAATAAAAAAAAAAACAGCATTCAGAAGGAAAAATACGTCAGAAATGTAGAAGAAGCCTCCACCCCCCCCCCCCCCCCCCCCCCCGTAGAAAAAGACGGGAAAAAAAATACATAGAAAAGGGGAAGATTGTCTGTATTTCATTTCGTCTTCATTATTTTGTATCCACCTGCTTCTCTCCTTCCTTTTCTCCTCCTCTCTCTATTCCATCTCCTTATCTATCTTCCTCCCCATTCTTTAATTTATTCTCCTACCTTTGTTTATATTCTATTATTTTTTTCATAATACATTTCATCCTTCTTAAATACCTGTCTCCGCCTTCACCCTCTCCGTCTTCTTTTCTCATCTTCTTCCCGGTTATCTTCTCCTCTTCCTTTTCTATTGACACTTTTAACCATCTTCTCATACATTTTATACCATTCTCCCTTTGCAACTTCTCCTTTGCCTCCTCTTTCATTCCTCTTCTTCTTCTTCTTCTTCTTCTTCCTTTTCTTCTCCTCCTCCTCCTTCTCCTCCTCCTCCTCCTTCTTCTTCTTCTTCTTCTTCCTCTTCTTCTTCTTCTTCTTCTTCTTCTTCTTCTTCTTCTTCTTCTTCTTCTTCTTCTTTTTCTTCTTCTTCTTCTTCTTATTTCCTTGTTCTTTATCAATCGAACATCGACATCATTATCATCCAGTATTAAGACATCGCAACTTTACAAATTGTCGTCATTATTAAGGTATAATGACATTCATCGCAAATATCGTCGTCTCCCACGCTCAATACATTGCTATACTGCTTAAAGGGTTACTAAATTAGAAAAACAAGTTCTCACTAATCTATGTAAAATTATCCACTAAAAACGAATTTCACATTCGTTTGCCGCAATAAAGTTTCATTTCGACGAAAATTTGAAGAAAAAAAACGCAAGCCTCCAGTGACGTATGAGAAGTCAAAATGCCACGCCGTTCAAACAACACGTTACCAATGGGCACCCCAAAGCTTGTCCGAGATTTGTCCGAGTAGCAACAACTAATAGATTCAAAGTGCATGCCATCCATTGAATCTGAATGACAAGATACAGGTGAATGCAATAACGCGTTACTTCGCAGTTAGGGACAAAGTTGTGAATACATTACGAAAATGGTCTATTGTTGACTTCCATAATTATAATCTATGGCATTTTGACTTCTCATACGTCACTGGAGGCGTGCGTGTGTTTTTTTCTTCAAATTTTCATCAAAATGAGACTTTATTGCGGCAAACAAATGTAAAATTCGTATTTAGTGGATAATTTTACATAGCCTAGGAACTTATTTTTCTAATTTAGTAACCCTTAAAACATCGAGGGTGAAAGGGTGAAAAGAGAGAAAACAAAACAACATGTAAGAAGGGGGAGGAGGCGTAAAAATGATGAAAAACAAACCAAATGATTACAAATAAACAGCTACGCATGCAGGAAGATAGGCAAACGCCATGCATTCAACAGGTAGTGGTCAAAAAAAGAATGGACTTGCGATGCATGAACAATACATTAACACAATTTAATTACACACATCAGGAAACGAAATACTACGTTGACGTGGCGAATTTTACTGTAGTCCAAACCATAGCGCTCTACAGTCTTTGGTCAAAACGTGTTGGAGCAAGCTCACCTGATGTCAATCAAAGTCATATTTTGACTGACAGCTCTCTATACGTCGACCACCCGCGAAGATTACCAGTGCGCGCGATTGCTCCACGGGCTGATCAGGGATAGGAAGGAGAAACACCTAGAGAATTATACTCAAACATCTGTATGGATAAAGCGTGCTAATGAATTTCCAAAGCATTCCGCAATCACCACAATGCTTTGATGTCCAATGCTCAGCACCGACATTTAGCTGCTGTCAACTTGGAAAGAAATATGTTTCATTCCCTGTTTCGTCTCTCGAAGCTGTGTTTCTGTGTTGCAATTTTCAAGAAAGTTATGGAACATCACTTAAAATCCTGTACTCGATTTTCTTCTAAATTGTTGAATAATGAACGAACGGATATATAAGATAATAGTCTTACTTACACAATTAACCATATTTCTTCACTTTCCGGATTTTTCCGGAATTGTGGATTTCAATCATAATCAAAATGACATCTTAAGCTGTGTATTTTTGCGTGCATATGCGTGCAGCTCAGATATTTTACTAAAAAAAAATGTTTATTTTTGTTCGCTGATATCTCTTTTCCTCACAAAAGATTTGATGCAATCCAACAGAACTGGTCAAGCGAAATAAGACTCTACATTTCTTTTGTTCTCTCTGAGAAAGCGTTGCTACGCAATCTTGTTCGTTATTATTAAAACACATGAAAAGCACATGCTGAGACCACATAATTTTACGGCGGTGCTACGCATGGGTTCAAAGAGAGAAGATTGATTCATATCCGTCCTTAGCAGTATCCCTGGACTGATGATGCCATTTATTGTTTATTTGTGATCGTTTTATGGTTTTGTTCATGTTATTCTTTGTTTTAATCAAAAGTGTTGTCACATTAATTCACCTCGCGTTAACGAATTGCTTAAATTAACGATTCTTCAAATAGCTATACATGGCTTATCATGTTATGTTCATTCATGAAGTGTTCTAACGTCATTGTGAAACTATTATCCGTCAGTCATATACGCCCTTTTGCCATGCATTCCGACGTCTGGTAAAACTTTGATCGGGGCTTCCCCTGTTGATGGAAGATGGCTGTGTCAATGACGTAATTAAACATTATGGGTCCTTCGACTTGTCCTTCCTGCATGGTCTGATAAATCTTACGGTTTGAAAAAAACGGTGTAACGAAATAAAAGCATTTAATAATACTATTGTAAATAATGCTGTATCAAGTTTCAAGATTAAAGTTCGTTTGTTTTCTTTGCTCTTTGACAACATTAAAACACCGTAATTACACAGGAACTGAAACCACACAATTACAGTGATATCAATGTTTAATAATAGGCCTAAATAAGCTGAGAAAGGGGAAGTGTCCAAAGAAGCCAAGCCTGTAATACTGGACCGCTCATTATGATAAACACAAAGACTCCCTTATCAAAATCGCCTTAAGGCATGGGCGGAAATCCCGGGGGGACGGGGGGGTCACGTCCCCCCCCCCCCCACCAAAAATAGTGGGGGGACACAATATCAAATGTCCCCCCCCCCCCCCCCACTATTTTTAAAATAGTGGGGGGGGGGGACACCCCCATCGAAATGGTGAGGACACAATATCAAATGTCCCCCCCCCCTCCCACTATTTGCGTTCGTGTACCCACACGAGACTGGGATGATTAATTTTTTTTTGGAAAAACGTCGTAACCCCCCCCCCCCCCCCCCCCCCCCCGCTCAGCTACTCCTTGAGGGAAAACATGTCCCCTCCACCTTCGGGGAGCGATTTCCGCCCACGCCTTAAGGTAGCCCATTTGCAAAATTCATGAAATTCGGCAGGAAGTAGATGTATACACTAACGATAACGTGCATGCCATTGCACAGTCGTAACTTTACGAACCTTTATTAGGAAAACTGAAGAAAATAAAATCCATCCTTCTTTACGTTTCAAACGTATTTAGCGACCATAGTCTAGCTACGTTCATAATCATATTGCCCAAGTCAATGCCCAATATACGTTGGGGCAGCCGACATGCTCGCAGTGAATGCATGCGCTGTGGTAGTGCGGAGCGGGCCATAACGGGTAGCTAGCTGTCACCGGTCTCTTTAACCGAAATATTTGGACGACCCGTCAAAAACCTCTTCGAAACCGATCGCTATAATTCCGCTTTGAAGTAAATTTCCAGTTCAATGATTGGGAGGGAAGTTCTTATACAGTTTTTCTTCCATTTCCTGTTGTTTTTACAAAATTTTATCATTGACTCTGCATCTTTAGATATCAATGGGATTCTTCAGGTTCCATTTCTTCAGATTCAATAGCGGATTTATACCGTCCGTGATTATAGACGTATGTGCTTGTGAAAAATACGAATATCTCTTACTCGTTTAATGAGGGGAATATTACTTGGAGTTTATCAAAATTCATTTTACATTTTTAACAAATCATAACAAACAAGTTACAAATCGAACCAAGCTAAATTTGAGAAATCATAAATTCGAAAGATGTCAATTATTTTGAGAGCAGGTGCCATGACAATATTTAATAATTCGTATTCTTGTAATAAACCTTTAAATTCTCGATTAGATTTTCTCTTTGTGACAAAGTACGCCCTACAGATTGGTGTGTGTCAGATTTGTATTGATTCAAAACACAACACTGCCCATTTTACATTACACACAGTAATACACGAGGCGTTTTCTACCAGGAACATACTGTGATGGCAGTTGATAATACTATAGGTAATAAACAAAGCTTTTGACACTTTGAAAAATAATTTAAAATAAGTGTGCACCCAAATCAAGCTGAAATTGACATACACAAAGTCAAGGGGTGTCAAATTTTTAGAAGCACATTTCGTGACATTTCATCAATTACTTTTCTTGCAATGATTCTTTGAATATTTAATGAGATTTAAATTTTTGGACAAATTTGGATCCCAAAAAACAGTGCCCATTGTGCACCACAAGTCATGTCCACCTCCAACTTCTTTTCTGCCAGAAGCACCATTCATTATTAATGACACTGTGATGCAGTTGCTCGCGGATTGACAGGTGTGATACACAATGGTCATTGTTGTATTCTGAATCAATTATCTTATACACACACATATTTAGATCCAAATTTGTCCAAAAATGAAAATCTAATTAAATATTCACAGGATTGTGACAAACAAAAGTAATGAAATGTCACAAAATCTATTTTTTTTTTTTTAAATTACATCTCTTGATTTTATGTTGTGTCAATTTTATCTTTATTCGAGTTCAAATTAATTTTTGATTTTTTTTTTCAAAAGTTTTTTTTCAACACCTAGTACATACATAATGTACGCCACACAAAATTTACTGTTCGTATATATATTCACAACTTTTCCCTTTAATACTACGAGATAACGCGTTATTACACTCACCTGTACTCCGTAATATAGTTTTAATGGGTGGAACGCACTCTTATTATTTGTTGCTCCTCCGGGACGAACCTTGGATATGCTTCAGTGCTACCATTAGTAACGAATTGTTTGAACAATGTGCATTGAATTTGCATAATAACGAAAATGGTTTATTGAAAAGAAGAGTTAATAATAGCATTGGTTAAGTGCTTATACAATGTTTAAACGGAGTTGAATCACAGATGAATACCAGTTTTACAAACAATAACAGTTTTTTTTATGCAGAATAGAGTGTAACTTATGTCATGTCAGACAAAAGTCTGCATAATATCATACAAAAGCCTCTTTCTGGTATTTCACACATGGTGCTAAAATCTTTTCAATTTCCCTGCACGACATCAAAATTGTGTCAAAGACATTTTAATGCGTGTAAAGGATGTTGTGAAGTCAGTATCCACTTACTGTAAGAATTCTAATGTAATTTGTGAAAATATAGAACAAAATACTGGAGAGCCAATACTTTCAGGCGTCAGGGCGCTATGCTGCATGAGTTCTTTTCAATCTTAGTGCTTAACAATAATGTAATCGGTGTTTTGTTGAATACAACAATACAATAAAATTCACCTACAATGTGCAATGAGCAAGGCGGTGAGGCTACACAATCCTTTTAACATTTTTTGAAACACTCTAATAAAAGAGATTTGCAAATAAAGTAGCCGTACTCACAACGGTGTTTAACGTGGCCCGCTTATCATATAAACACACACAAAAAAAGTTAGTTCCCCCCCCCCCCCAAGCAAAAAAACACAATTTTTTAAGAAGTTTTGAGAAACGTAACTTGGCAGGATTGAACGTTTACTTATTGACTGACTTCCGTGTGAACATCACATTAATCCACTCAGTCATGCATGAGTGAGTGAGCAAAATTGTCACTTTTCAAAAGTCACAAGGGTAATTGTTCATGCCGTTTTAACAGCACATTTTGGCATTTCTTGTGCGATTTTTAAAGTGTATTCACCCAACTATACATGAATATGACTTCTTTTGTTCATATAACAGGTCAATGTTGTTTTACTTGGTGCGCCATGAAGCTAGTCCAGATTTAGTACACAGTTTGAGTTAAAACTTTGTGCATAATACGGGCCTGAGAGTTTAGGAAGCCATATGCCTCAGTCACATTTGCTACGGCCGCCGGAGATACTAAATTTTCTACGGCGAGGATACTGTCGCTGCAGAAATCTCTCGAATTCAGGTATCTACGGTCGCCGTACGCCCACCGTAGAGCAAATGTGAGGTTTTAGGTTACTGTTAGATGCATAGTAAGGGAGAGGATGTTTTACAGAAATGTATATCCATCCTTTGAGCAGGGATGTATTATGAAAGATTATGAAACAACTTTCTTTCTTTGAACAAATGCGTGGCACCGCCGAAAAAAATGTCTTCTCAGCATGTGTTTTTCAGGTGTTTTAACGAACAGGATTGGGAAGCAACGGTTTCTCAGATAGAACAAAAGAAATGTAGATTCTTATTTCGCTTGTCCAGTTCTGTCGGATTGCATCAATACTTTTGTGAAGAAAAGAGATATCAGCGAACAAAAATAAACATTCTTTCGACTAAAATATCTCAGTTGCTCGCAAATGCACGCAAACTCTGTTAATGAAAATAAACAGCTTAAGATATAATTTTGATAATGATTGAATCCCACATTTGCGGAAATCTGCGGAAAGTGAAGAAATTTGTCAATTGTGTAAGTAAGAACATTATATCATATCTCCGTTTGTGCGTCATTCAACAATTATTTAGAAGAAAACTGAGTACAGGATCTTTAGTGGCGTTGCCCGTAACTTTCTTGAAAATTGCACAAAAATGTGATAAGAAACATAGCTTCCAGAGACAAAACAGTGAATTAAAGATATTGCTTTCCAAGTTGACAGCAGCTAAATGTCGATGCTGCGCATGGGACATCAAAGCATTGTAGTGATTGTGGAATGCTTTTGACATTCATTAGCACGCTTTAGTATCCATACAGAGGTTTGAATATATTATGCTCGAGTTGTTTCTCCTTCTTTACACATCTCTGCTTTGAGCGATGTTTGGTTCCGTGACGCGATTGCGTCATGTCCACCGTTGAATTTTACAGTTCATGCACATTCATAAACATGCATACGTTTCAGCTATCGTTGATTAACTGGTAGTTTTGTCACGAAGTGCTTCTTATTTAGCTAATGAGGACAAGCGAATATGAAATTTGATACTTTTCTTGATTAAAATGCTAGGTTGGGTGTGGCTGGGCACATTTTTTATGGTACTTTTCTGAAAGGAAAATAGTAAAAAAAGTAGCTTTTCCAACGACTTTCTAATGGAATATCACGCAAAGCAGTGTGTACTTCAACTTGATATCACGTTTAGAGCCTTTTTACCTTCTTGCAACAATATTATTCGATTGCATCTTGAGAGATTCATTGTAAGTTTTACAATCATGTTACTAGGTAAGGATATTTTTTCTAGGGTGAGTGTATTTCCCAAAATTAATCTGCGCTTCCTATTGTGCTTATACTTCAATATTCCACGCAAAAACTATCTATAGAGAAAAGAGAAACTCTTTGCATTCTTTTATGACAACAAGAAGAGTACAATAAGTCTGCATTATTCACAGACCTGATGTTAATCCACATAATTCAAATATCCTTAGTAAGCAATGGGGAAAGAAACTGAAACTGCCCTGTAACAACTGAAATTAAGATTTAGTAGGCTGAAATTCAAGCACTCGCCATGGTTACAAAACATCATTTCCAACACCTGATTCACACTCTCACCAATTCATATCATGTTATTATTATATAAGACAGGAAGTTGGGTAAGCTTGTCAAAAGATGATTTTCCTTATGAATGCAAATTATGTGCGTATGTGCCTTAAGACACAATCGACAAAATGTAACAAATATCTTATTCAGCATTTTTGCAAAATTCTTCAGCGGCCAGTCTGGTAACAAAATCTCAATATGCATTGCATAAACCGCGTTATTTGTAAAGGAAGGGGATTCGGATATTTTAGTGTTGGCTCCTGAATACTGATAAATTTGTCCGAACCCTTTTTTAAATGTAGAAACAAGCAATGTATAGAACGGAGATGAGAACAAAGCAAAATCAATGAAGTGTAGATTTGACAAGGACTATAGGCATATCAAAATGTTCATTCCTATAGTCTGCCCGTAACATCAAGCTAATAAATGTGTAGACAAATGTCATAGAAGCAAAACTGTGTCAGAGGATACCATTGTTTCTAACTAAAGATCATTCTGGTGGTACTTGCACTCTATTCAGAATGGATCCAAGTTAAGGCAAATCAATAGAAGTGTTCGTATGTCAAGATTGTGAATATTCCAAAATCATTCATTTAATTTCGGCATTGGATAATCGTATTGTCATGCAGGGGACGCGTGGCACGAAGAAAAATTTGACACTCCAAGCGTTCATTGCAGCTTTTGTTACGTTTGATTGACAGATATGATGCATTGTATTTCGAGGTGAAATGTGCAACCTTCCCCGGTATTTATCCCTGTAAGAAACCTGCAAAAACGTCAAGACAATTGTTCGTAATTTTACATTTACGCATTACACCTGTTGCTCATAAAAGGAATAGCGTAGCAACGGAATGCATTCACGTAGGTTGCTTGCTAGACTGCGTGTTTTCAACTCCTGCCAACCCAACTACTCCGCCGCTGATAATTGCATAGCGCCCTCTCGCAGTGAGAATTGTACATCATGAAAGATGCCCTGAATGAAAAGTATATTCCTGTTGTTACGTCTCTATAGAATAAGATTTCCATTTGCAATTGACTGAAAACTAGTATGATTTTGATTTGATTCCTTACAATTAGTTCATGGTTATTCGGGTTATCTCAGTACACGATAAACTGGACTGTATCGTTTATCAATTTCACCGGCGAGTCATGTCAATCGGTGTTTGTTTGCTAAGCGGTCTGTCATATTTGTTCTGTTATGAACTATTAATGTAGTTTTCCACAAGTAATATGCACAAAACGCATAGATCATTATTTAATATGATGCAATAAGGGTGAAAATGGTTATTCCACTTATGAGAACACTTTGCAGCAATTTCAATATCATTTTGTTGGCCTGATTGCCGTAATGTAGAGTTTAACATTTGCGTACGTATCCATGTATATTATTCAGGTAATTTTGTTACATTATGAAGAAATTAAATTAAAATATACGCATCAAAAATGAGGATGGGGGTCGCGATGGGGGTAGGGGTAGGGGCTGAATAATGGAAGTCTCCCGTTTTGTTTTTTTGTTTTTTTTTGGTTTCACAGACGAATGGAACTTTATCAAATGATTTCATTTGGGGAGAAACGAAATGATGGCGTACTTTGTCAGTAATATCGTTGCTCGGGGGAGGGGTGGGGTGGGTGGTGGAGGTGAGGGTGGATGAGTACATCGTTAGACCCCCCCCCTCCCCCCCCCTCCCTCAACGACACTGTGCAAATCATTTAGTACTGCCTAATCATTGTCCACCCGTCGACGCTCAACAACAACAGGTAGGACTGACCTTAAATGTATGAACAAAAATAGATGTTGGCAATTATTCTAAAGCTGTGTGGTTGGAATCCCATCACATGAACATTCGTCTGCTACCAATACGTGCTGGAGAAGGCCCCGGGGGAGGGACTGAATACATTAACAAAGGAGTTTTCATCTTTTGCCACGCTGACCTATAAAGGAAGCAATGGTAAACCACTCTAAACAGCACTTCCGCTTACCGTCTCGGCCTAGCTGTTGTTCGCCTCTCTTTCCTTTGTGTTTGGGCAGGAAATTCGAATATCTTCACAAATTTAGTGATGATGTATCGGCTTTTGATTGTTGTTAGCACTTACTTTTTATCGTGTGTATGCGTATGTGTGTTTGTGTGTGTGGTAGGTCCCCCCCCCCTTCCCTTTAATATTTGACCACCACTACCACCACTGGCTGTGTGTGTGTGGAGGGTGATAAGTGTTGAACGTGGTATAGGAAGGGGGGATCATGCAGAACCCCATTATCTCCTTCCCCCAGGCGTAGACTTTGAATAATTACGTCAGGGCACGTGGCTCCGGCAGCCTGTTATGATTAGTCCCCACCGCGCAGATATTCCTGCGCACTACTAATATACATGCCCAAATAAATCACGAAACATGCAAGTAGAGGTTTTCTTTTGCAAAGGAAAATAGCAGAAAAGGCTTTCTCTAGATGGGCTATATTAGGAAGAAAAGCAGAGAAAATCGTGATTCTGCGATGCCCGCTATCTGCTATCTCGCAGCACTCGTACTCACTCTCTTCCAATCCGGAAAAAGGGGGCGTGGTCTCGAGCAGTGACTGGCGCGTGGCGATACGTAAATTACGGCGCGGATGGATTCGGAGCCAGACATGTGTGTGATGCGACTGGGTATAACAGGCTAGCACGTTGAACTTGTATTTACTATTTTTGTTCGTCAGATGAGTCGCTGAATTGAATTCCATTCAGTTTTTACCCCTACTAGACATCTCGCGCATAGTTATATTTTTGTTCTTTAAAATATTTGTTGAGTCTAGTACACTAGCTTATTTTATTTTTTCGTTTGATAACCGTCTGATCTAAAGATCTATCCTTATCATTATATAAATAAAAGCTATTTCAAAAGCTCCTGATCACAAGGTTTCAGCATCTTACAGCGATCGCAACTGTCCTCTTGTTGCTCCCCGACACACCACCAGTTGGAGGTTTACGTCCGCCGGGTGAAAGCTCTGAGAATATCTTTGCAGTCGCCGTTCAAGTTGGCCAAGCATTGTCACGGATTTTCTTTCTGTTGCTTCTTCACGACTAAAAAGGATTTATCGCGTCCCTTTCTCCATCTCTAAAGCCCAAGGAACTTCTTCGAGATGATCAACGTTATCGGTGAGTTGATTCTGGACCCTTTTCTTGTTTTTCACCCTGATAAGGCCTGAAGATTTTTTTTTCATGTGGGATGCGTTTTCCAGCAAGATCGGTTTGATCTCGGACTAGGTCAATAAAATTGTATGTGTTGGGTATTACTGTTTAGGATTTAGCTAGATATCATTCGAAATGATTTTGTTACTTGTAATAGACTCTGAAGACATTTAGATTCTTTTTTTTTTTTGTATAGAGCTCTGACTGTTTGGTAGATTTTTCCTTTACTCTTTACAGAATCAAGAAGTTTGACTTTGAAGGGGAAGAGGAAATACTAACTTGAAGCTCAGCTCAGGCCCTCGGGCTCAGACATTCATTCTTGTTAACAAGACCGGGCTTTTATGGTTTTAAGCTGGGTATATTTGGTTTAGTCCAGGCTATTGTGTAAAATAAGGGAAAATTAGTGAGACACATTCCATTTTTGTTAAATCATGAAAATGACTGGTGGGCTAGATACATGAAAAGATAGACCTGTCCGCTCTTGCAAAAACGATGCCGTCCTATACTACTAACTAGCCCAGCCCAATGCACTCACTACATGCACGCGCAATGTCATCTGTGATCCCAGGCCAGGCCCACACGTACACGTGTGATGGCTTCGAATTCACGCTGCACCGGCCACGCGAACAGCACCGTGCGGACCCCCTGCGTAGCCGGCGTGCGAGTGGCTTGCCGCCGGGTCGCGTGCCGCGGCCTTTGTTTATCTTGGCGTGGGAACTTCGCCGCTTATTCTTTCGGCTCTATTCTTCCAAAACGGGTGACCTTTTGGCCTTGCTTTTCCACAGTTTAGTCACCACCGGATGGCTTGTTCGTGCATTTTGCTGTGGAAATTCTCATTTCCTTGACAATTCCCTCCATTTTTCTGCTGCTGCCACTAAACAAAGTAGCAACCATTGCCATGTCCCATTGACAGGCATGACTTGGATTTAGTTTTAAGGAGAAAAAAATAGGCTACAAGAGAAGCATATTGGTAGTCTATGGCATGTTTACTTTCAAAGACTCTGTTTATGAACAGTATTTTGCTCCTATTTAGCCAGGCTTTGCCACAGAGATTGACCCCCCCCCCCCCCCCCCCAAAAAAAAAAAAAAAAAAAAAAAAAAAAAGGCTGGCATTTTTATTTCAATTTTAGTCCCAAGAATAATATAGCAATCATGTAGGCTTTAGTGTATAAATTACCAGACTATACATGTAGATGCATTTTATTTTACACATCTATGCGAGAAGTTTAGCACTTAATTTTTGGTGTGATTCCCAATCAAGCTTGTATTAATGTGATTGGCCTGTCCCTGAATTTTTCTGATTTTTAAGTCATTTCAGTTTGAAGGAAATCGGACTAAAATGTTTTTGGCGAAACCCCACTTGTTGGAAGCCCTTTTGATTGCGGTAATTTATTTTACATATGAAAAATAGTGGCTTTGTTAATGCAAGGTTGTACAGTTTTATGGAAACATTTCATACAGATATCCAATATAGACTGATCTGTAGAAATTTGGAAAACCAAAGTAATTTCAAAACCGTTTAGACTAATGCAATAGAGCCTTCATGATATTTTTTTTTTCAGAAAATTTATACTGCAAAAAGTATAGTGCAAGCACTTAGACCCTACATGCCCATGTGCACCAAGTTACTGGTATTCATCATCTGCTTAGTACGTGCATGTTAAATCTTGAATGACAATACGTCCCATTAAGAATTATATAAAGTAGGCGTACATGCGTGGATTCCACTTACAAACTCCCTCGTTGCAAAATGATGTAGTTTCCTGTAGATGAGGCTCCTCGGAGACCAGGCGGAGGAAGTGTGGAACTAGCGCTGGTTATAAACAATGCTGTTTGCATTAAACCTATTCCTCTTGCCCAAATGCCCAGGGGAAATCAAGTAGGTAATTGCACTGTCCACATGGATGTGGTTTAAGATGCCTCAAAAGGTGTTGCATGCATGCAATTACTGGACGCAGCATATATTCTTACCAGCCGGATGGGAGGAGAAGGAAGCTACAGTTAGGATCCATGGTACTACTTGCTGCCTGGCATTGCAATCTGTGAGACAATTAAAGCACAATTGGAAACTGAACCAGGCTGTGGAAATTGCATGTTATGGAGATGATCGTTTACAAAAATACACTACAGAGTGATGTAAAAACCAAGGGTGTTGTGCAATTTAAGGGTCCAATTGGGTTTCTGACCTTTTCAAACGAGAAATACAAATTTGCCATGAATTCACTAGCGAGATGTTGCCAGGGGATAGAGACACACATGTAAGTTAAAGTTGCAGTTCCTTCCATCCATGTATGTTACATTATGTTACATTTAATGTTACAGACCCTCCAAAACGAGGTTACGTCTGATTTTGGATGTTGGTATCTTGGGTAAAAATAACATTTTTTTTAACACAAATCTTTATGCCATGCAAGGTAGTATAGAATGCATTTGTGAAAGATCTTTGTGTATCTTGTGCTGCTACGTACCACCATACAGAATAAGCATTTCCTACATTTATGAGACAAAACCTTATGCTAAAATTTTTCGCCTAAGGCCATCAGTTTTGAAAACTTGATAAGATTTAAGATTTTAGAACATCTATGCATGTTCACATCAAATGAGTCAGAAATTCATGTCTGAACAGTTGCATATTAACAAATGGTGTCATACCCACACATAACAGTTCTGAGAAAGCTTTTAATAATAGCATTTAGACATTGTAAGTATTGTTGATAAAAAAGCGCAGTTCAAACTCTAAGCTACATGTACATGTATCCATATGTGCGTGCATGTACATGTAGCCATGTTGGGGCGGCATTTCGTGCAAAGACTGGTTGCTATTTCTGTGTATTCGGCAAGGCGAGGAGAGATACAGCGCAGGCAAGCCTGCCAGCACATTGTGACACGTTCTCTCATTCAGTATTGGGTTACACCTGGGCTCAATTTTGCTGGCGCAATCCCATCGCTGCGCCCGGTTTCATGTTACCCCTCCATCTACATCAACTTGGTATCTTTATTTGAATAGCTGAGTGATGTATTTTACCCTTTTTTAATTAAGAAATGTGGTAAAATCACACAACCATTCAAAGGAGGCAACATGCTCCGTTCATTACCTAAATTGTAGAGAAGCAGCAATTTAACATGGGAGCTTGGGCTGCTATTGTCAGTGCATCATTGTATTGGAAGAGATAAAATTTGAGATTGCAAAGAGATGCTAAGAAACAAAATTGTTGCATCACTCATAAGCATTCTCTTATGGAACATTAATATAAAGCAATTTTATAATTTGACGCTTGCAATATTTTTTTTTTCAGAGAGCTTTGTATACCAATGAATTGGCAAATGTGTTGACTCGCCTTGAATTGCTAGTACATGAAAGGCAACATTCTGTATCTAGAATTACATTCAGACAAATTTGCAGACAAAAGAAGACATGAGGAAAGAGGGGACATGATTCATCCACTGCGAGGGCATGGACGAGGCTTTGCGCTGGGCTACCGAGAGGCGTGCATGCCTCACAAATACAAATTGATCGGGGATAGAGAACCCTATTATTGCACATAGCTAAAAGCAAGGAGACTGTACAAACAGAGAGGGGTAAAATAGTCCCAATGTTAACAATAGCGCGCCCGATATGTCCCCTAGCTGGCTGGAACCCGTAAGGGTAGGACAAAGAAGCTAGGCTTTACTTTGACCGGGTTCCCCCCAATGAGCACACTCTTTCCATCCCAACATGTGTACAATATCACGCCTGGATTTGGCGAGGAGCTCCAAACGAAACTAAAACCTCCCGCATTATGATCATCCACACATAACGGCTTCAGCATCGCACTAATCTTGCGAGACCACAAAGCAGTCGATAAATCATGCCGGGATCCTTCTGTTGGGGCACTCGATAAAATAAAATAAAAACAAGGCCTGCACTTACTTGCGTTCATACAGTACAGTTGGTAGAACATGGGAGGGAGGTCTGTACATTCTGTTCGATTTTGTCCTACATGTTTACCAGTACAGTATACTTAAAATGCAGAGACGTTTTTGTTCCGCGTCCTTGACCATGGGGTTTTAACAGCTGAGTTTCTGGAGCTGTGAATGGACTTCATTTCCCTTTCTATTTCCCTGCTGAAGCACGCACAATGGGGATTACATGTGTGGGTCTTCTGTTATGACGGGCTTCTTCAATTGCCTCCATTCACATCTCCAGCTGGGAGAAAATGAATTATGCTATTATAAGCAGGCAATTCATTGGGACGTTTCTTTTGAATCCGTGTAATTGGTTTGAGGTATTTGTCGAGGGCTGTGTTTTGTACACGCATGTTAACCTTCAATCTAATGCCGTCCTAAAGTGAATTATTGCAATGATATTTGTCATCCTTGATTGATTCAGGTGAAAAAGTATCAATGGTTTTCTTTGGACCAGCACCGCAGTTTTGCACAAATAGATGGGGTCAAATCGTATCTTCCTTGTACGTCGACATACATTCATAACCCTTCATGTCGTGTTGAAAAGCCAGCATTATGAACATGTATACAACATGTTCGAATGAAGCAAAAAATACAAATCCTTGTCCTCGAGACGCTAGCGAGAGTGTGTGTGTACATAACTGATTAGATATGGCCGATGCACATCCACGGCACAGTGCAGTCAGTGTACATGTATGCACTCTGCATTATTGATGTGCCTATATCTATGCAAAACATTTCAAGTCGGTGGAGGCAATTTCCATTGTTTGAGAAAAGCATCTCCTTCCTCCTCCGTCTGTGCGGCGGCATCTGCCCATCCTCCATCCCTGCTCAGAATTACTCCAACAATGCAATAAATCATCGGAGGCCCCAGACATATGTGGCAGCCTTCAAAAGGCCAAGTGGGTAGGGGCTCCTTTCATGCCTTCTTGACCTAGACCTGCCAGGCCCCACATGCCAGATTTATTTCAAATATTTGGTTGCAGGACAAAATGCAGTAGCATGATCAAACGCATGATATATGGGGAGGAGGGAGATGTCCATACGGTAGAAGGAGCATTTGTCATTGTCATCATTCGCTTTCCGCGTTATAGATTATAAACAATAGCCAATTTGGTTTGAATAAACAAGTGAAATCTGAATGTAAACTCTGCGCTGCCCCTTTGTAATTGCAGTATTGTCATACTAGCCAAAATGTACTCCCATGTTTATGCATACATACTACACACATACTGTATATTTATTGCCCTAGCATCCACAGCTACTTTAGGTTTAGATCTTAAATTAGCGCTTGGCAGGGAATTACTGTATACCACTGGTTCACTAGCAGATCAGAAATCGGAAGGGGTGGCTGAATAGTATGTAGCTTAATGAGAGATAGTGATATCAGTAGCGTAGCCTGATACATGCACACATTAGAGACATGGCGGGTGGGTGTTTGTTGTATGAGTGGGGCAGGGAATGAGGAAGCTATGCAGACTGGCTGGCATGCTAGCTAGCTAGCTTGCTATGTAGCTATACTGCGGTTCATGACCTACATTGGTGTCTGGGGAGGAGAGTGGTGGTGGGGTACAACTGGCTGTGAGAGTGGTGGACATGGAGGCGTGAATGCATACAGGGCACAATGATCAATAAATGATGGCCCTGGAAAGGAGGCTAAGCCTGTTAGGATGCATGGCATGCAAGGAATAAGAGGGGCTGCCTTGCCTTGCCTTGCTTGCCTGCCAGATCGACGCGAGTACAGATTTGTTGTTCCACACGTACGAACCTCGCCCAGATGACTGGCATGACCAGACAATTTACTTTAGCTTTGGCTGGAGTATCTGCTTATCCCCATTGGTATGCCATACATACACTTCATTTCAAATTCAGGATATTTCTCTATGTACACTACAGCTCAAAGGAATTGGCATAGGGAAAGGGAAAAGGAAGAAAGGGAAGAAGCCACAGTTTTAAACCGCGGTATATTTTGTCTAGTTCAGCATGAAACGTGATGATTTTGGCTAAAAAGCATGTCTCATGCTGAATTGGACAAAATCTACCACCGTTCAAAACTGGGGCTCCTTCCCTTTCTTCCTTTTTCCCTTTCCCTATGCCAATCCTTTGAGCTGGAGTGTACCGGTACATCTTTTTTTTAATGCACTTCCTCCATGGACCCTTGTTTAGCATTCTGGGTTTCAAATGTACCCAGATGGTGATGCAATTAGGTTTCTTCTAGTCCTGTTTGTTTTTATGTCCAAATTCTTACTCCAGATTCATGCATGAACATTGCCCACCACATTTTTGGCTTGGGTAGTTCATACATAAAGTATAATACATGTAAGTATAGGAGACTATAAAAGGGCCAGATCTCTGCTTCGGGATACTCACATTGCTAGCGCTATTCAGCGACTTCACATGTATGATAAATGCATTTGGATCCATCTTTGTTTACATTCCATTTGCCGATTCAAAAGTATTTTTTTTCAATTAAATAATTGGTCATTGTATGAAAAGAATGCTGTTATGACTTTAGCAAATGATTAGGGAGGAGCCCACAGTGTATTGTTTCAGATTGTAATGACATGGCACATTACACAAGCCTTATATTTTACAAGTAGCTACTGTAGCATGTGTTTCGTGCATGTAGTCCACTTATGTAATGGTCCATCTCCATAGAGAATGGAAAAGTATACTTCAATTTTCTGACTTAAATTTGAATTGGAATACCTTTCAGCAGTCTAAATAAATTGCAACAAAATTTGCATGAAAATACTGTGCAGATTTTATGCTGCATATATTATAATTGTAATAAATACATTTTGAAGAATCCTTAGCATGGAATATCTACATGTATTTGTTGTACATGTACATTTACATAAGCAACACTTTGATGCTTGTCACCATATAATTGTGCATTTCCAGAGAGAATAAATATAGACTTCTAGGCATTGTTCACGACATGTACCTCTGAGACGTTGACATCTACTACGGATAGCTACTCTGTATATGGCGGGGGAGAGGAGTAAACTCTTTTCTCGCGACCCAAGATTTACTACACAATACACTGTTCACCATTGTACACAGCACAGATTTGCTGCCACATTACAGTATACATGTACATGCACACATATGTCGGGAGTCGTGTTTGTGCATTGCGCTGGTGCTTTGCACCGAAGATAACCTGTCCCTATTCATCAGGGCATCTTTCAATTCCAGCGTCTTTCTTCTCCTTTCTCTGTTATCTTCCCGGGGCAGACAGTCGTATTGTACACAGCATACATCTAATCTTCCCGCAATGTTTACAGCACTTGCATCTGTGACAGTGGCATGTGTGTGCTTGACGTTCGTTCATATGAACAAAAGATCTGTCAAGTGTATCCCCGAAGCTGGGGATTTTCTTTGTGTATACAGTATTGTTTTACCCTTTGGCAAGGAGCTGCAGCTGCCGTATGCTACACTGATGGATCTTTTTCATTTCATGCATCTGCTTTAACCGATGTAAAATGTCCACGCTAAAATGTCCTGAAAGCTAGCAGGCATCCCAGTCCATACCAACATCCAACTACCTGTAATTAATGGTCTTTGCTAATTTAGGCTAACGCTGTCAAAGGGTCCTACCAGCATTGATACTAAATATCTAAGCACACACACAGTACATTTACAAATGGTGCGTGTAGAGTCATTTGCGATGATTAACTGTTTGGTTTCTGCTGGTGGAGATTAAAAACGCTGGCAGGTTCTAGCATGGTGGAGTGTAAATAGACTTTATTGATTTCAGTTTTGGATCTGTCTGGGTCTGCAGCTGCATGCAACAATCAAATTGGCTGTGCTTTCTCCATCTATGATCTGGCTTAATCTCAATTGATCCCCCACAGTCTACATTGCAGTAATGTGTGATATATGTACTGAAGTTGGAAATCAATTAGAAAATCATTACAGGGCAGTCATATCAATTTGCTGTATGTGCTCGTGGAGCCTATTAGAAAGGTCATTCTGTGACTCTACATGTACACACTTTGTTATGATTGTGGATGTAACCCAATTTACATTATACCTGTTCTGCCACATTGGTTCAAGTACTCGCTATCATAATCATTTTGTATGCAATACTTAACCTGAAGTGAACTATCCATAATATGCATTTATACTTGCATTTCAGAATTACATTTTTTTCCTAGACATTTATGAGTCATACCTCGCTTGTAGAATACAAAACCCTATGCAGTTGTGATGAACATTCACAAGGATATTCTTTGCTGGACTATGGATAGGTGACCTTCAGTGGAGGTGCTGGTATTAGGAATATGTTATAAGCCTAACAATTCAAATATACAAAGCAACAATTTTGCAGATAGATAAATGTGATTCATCATAGGGGCAAAATGAGCTGAGCAAGTGTTTTGTTCAGGATTTTCAGTGATTCATTTTTTCATGGGCGATTCCTGAAATGCATGGAAACATAATGTCTAGAGTTGAAACACATCTCAAGAATGAACCTTCATGTACAGTACAATTAATTTGAGGCATGAAGCACACTGTCCTTTCTACTATATGTGTAACATTTTCTTCTGTTCACAAAAATTGTAACAAATTAAAAAATAACTCCTTGTTCTCTTGTGATTACTTCCTTACCCTTGCATAGACAACATGGAGGGCCAGACCGTCCAGCCACAGATGCAGAATGGGGGTCTGATGAAGCCCCCAGTCACCGGGCCGGGAGAGGATGACAGCAAGACCAACCTCATCGTCAACTATCTACCACAGAACATGGCCCAGGATGAGATGAAGTCCCTCTTTGGCAAGTTCGGCGAAATCGAATCCTGCAAACTCGTCAGAGACAAGCTTACCGGTAAGATCGATGCTCCAGATAGATTTCTGTGCTAATGGATTCATTTTTGGTTCATTTGAAAAGAAAGGTGTATATTTTTGTAAACATGATATTGTTCATGATATTCTAACCAGGTTTCCTCCCCCCCCCTCTTGCCACTATCTGTAGAAAAGTTTTTTCTTCACCAGAGTGAAGCCCATCTATACAAGAGAACTCTTCCTCTAATGAGATTAGAAGAGTTTTAGTTCTGATTTGTATTTGTTTGATTTACCTCAAATTGTCATCTAGTTCATATACATCTTTTTCTTTTCATTACAAAGAAATTGATCTAGATTCTAAAAGGGTAAATATGTGCTTGATACGTGTACATATAGTATACTCTAGGGCCTGTATTCTGAATACATGTAAATGCTTAACCCAACCAATGTACTAAACCTGGATTTAGTGTATGGGACACCAAATAAAACATGAAGCAATCCAATATGATTTGATTTTATGCTTGGAATGGCATATTGAGTTTGTCCATATAATAAGCACCAAATAATGGTAATCACCCACTGTGATTAGGTGATGAATCTTTTTTTGAAAGCATTAGGCTAGATTTATTTTGTGTTCCATAAAGTTACCACTGTAATGGGCCTAGATTTCTTTGTTATTGAAGTGCAGTGAATAAGATAATGGAAAGAACCTGTTTCAACTGCAAATAATACAGCTGTAGCATTAGATTTTAAATGGTAATTTTCAATCAATGAAGGTCCAGTCGATCAGAATAGCCTGAAGTGGAACATTGTCAAATAAATTGTGCAAATTTTACGCAAGACTGGAAATCGATAAAAATCACATTAATCCAATGAGTCATGCACGAGTGGGCACATTTTAAAGGCAGAAAATTCATTTTTCAAAAAGTCACAAGGGTAAATGTTAATGCAGTTTTAACTGTACATTTTGGCATTTTTTGTGTGGTTTTAAAGTATATTTACTCAAAAACTCCACGAAAATGACTTCTTATGTGTACATAAGATGTCATGTTACATCCTTGTCAAAATATCCATCCAGATTTTTATATTTTTCACAAAAATAAAGGCACTTTAAAAGTTTTAACTCAAGAGGGATGAGTATTTGTTAAACGGTGCTCACTCACCCAAAACAATGGGTTAAGTGTCGGGATAGGTCTTAGTGCATCCAAAGATAGATGAAAAACAATGAAAGGACATAAATTATGCACCAGGAATGGAATTCATCAAAAATTCATCTGACAAAATCTCAAAATTACCCTTGTGACTTTTGAAAAGTGACATTTTTGCCTTTAAAATGTGCCCACTCGTGCATGACTAATTGAATCAATGTGATTTTCACACAGAAATTAATAAGTTAAGAAATAATCCTGCCAAATTATTTTGCCCAAAGCCTCTTCGATAAAAAGTTAGGCTATTTTGCTTAGGGGGAAACTTACTTTTTTTGTTGTGTTTAGATTGCATTCTTTCCATTGGACTTGAATCAATAGGAATAAGGAAAACAGTCATGAGAAATCTATCCATTTTGACTTGAGGATTTTTTATCTTCCCTAAAATGGAAGCTGGAGATAATTTCTTCATTTTGATCAGGATCTTGCTGGTCAGTCCACAAGAGTTTTTAACTGACACCAACCATTCTTACTTGGTCAAAAATTAGGATTAAATCAAGATTTTGTTTTTCTGGCAAACTAGTATACTGTACATTGTATTATAATATTGATTCCATCTGCTTTTGAATACTGCAAATCGCACTTGACTAAAAGTGGCCATTTATGTCTTGAATGAACCAGGTCCATGCAAGAATGAACTAGAATGACATCAAATTAGAATCAATTCGTTTATTAGAGAGAACAATGATAAACTTGACAGCATTTGGCCACCACAAGTAATAGAAGCATAGTATCTGGAAAGAAATGAATTAAATTCAAATAACTCTACTGTGAATATTCTTTTAAATCATCCCTACACCATGGATAGATTGAGGCACGCAGTACACAAGCATTCTGTGAAGACAGTGTGTAGCTCTTCATATATTAGCTACATGTACTACACTGCAGGCATGTACTGTACTACAGTGCTGCCGTGTTTAAAACGTGACGCCATTCTGCAACCTGTCCACGTATCTTGGATCTGTTGCCTATACCTACACAAAGCTTCTTGTTTATGACAAGTTGCCATGGTACATAATGACTAAAAATCATGGAAGTGCTTGCCCTAAGGCAATAGTCCTTTTTCCTCACCATCACACTCTCTTTTCCTTCCCTCTCGTCGTCTCTCTTTCTCGCTCAACACACACCAGTAGGCTGTTGGTAATCTGCCACGGCCATCACCCATATAATGTGTTTAGCGTTTTGTTGATGAACGAGGCATACCAGCCTCCATGTCACGGTTCATAGGCGTAGCTCCATGACGGCAGCTCGCCACTTCCCCAATTCACATCAAATCATCTCTGGACAAGGTGCAGACACAGCAGTCTCCCTCCCTCCCTGCGCGATTAGATTAGCTTTGTGATTTTGATGACCAATACTTAACCTTGACAGAATAATGGAAGTGCAGATGTACTACTGCCAAGTGGTGATGGGGAATATGGTTTGTGACATTTCCAAACATATGCACATGTGGATAACATACAAACATATTGTACATGTATGTATATGTATATACAGTGTATATATACTGTATGGAATATATTTTTAACTGTCCAATGTTCATTTGCAACAAATTGGTCTCACGTTTTGAATTCATTGACACTTTATGTGCCAATTTTGCACAAGCAATGCACTCAAATCCCATAGAACAGCAGTTAGTCCTGCATTCAAAGGGTTAAAAAAGAAGAAATCTACACTACCTACATTAGCCTTCCTCCTTCTAGACCAGTTTACTGCTGGTCACCTCTTTGTAGAATCCATTCAGATTATTATCTTGGAAGTAGTCTTGCATTGTAAGTCATCAAAGCACTAATATAAAATACAAGTTTACTAACATAGTAGTTCCCAATATCTTGCCAATCTGAAGTTATTTCACTATTTCACATTTTCAAATTGTTGCAAATGTATGATATAAATACTGTACCCATCTCAAAAACAACACAATTTGATTCATCTAAGGACAGCAAAATTCACATTTTCAAATTGTTGCAAAGGTAATGCAGGTATCTGAAAACACAATTTTGTTAAATCTTGGAGGGTAAAATTGGCTCTTGTCCAGACTGTCCATTATCAATTTCAGTAGTTGGTTTAAAGAGTTACAGTATTTACCCAAACCACAATATTGTGAGCACTAGTCGAGAAAAGGGATTCAAATGCACTTTACATGTAAACAGATAAGAGTAACATTAATTAATTTCCGAGCCATGATGATCCATTGGATAATTCTTTATGCACACATACATTGCAGACCACGAAACCCATGTCAGGCTTTCTACAATGATTGCAGCTAGCCTAATGATTCACTCTTGGTCTGCATGCAGTGCAATCTGGGATGAAATTATGCATGAGAAATGGGGGCAGTGGCTGTGGATCTAGGTGATGAACACACAAATTTGAAAGCCTGGGGTGCATAAATGCAGTGTGCGTGTCCACGTATATCATGCGTGCAAGGATTAAGCAGTAAAGCGAGCGCTTCTGTCTGATTCTAATGAAAGCACGCAGCCAAAAGGGCAGATCCATCCTGCCCATGCAGCGTGTACTTGAGAGGAGTTTTCTTTATTCATTTAAAGCCTGCGCGATGCATCCCCCAATCTGTGCCATTCATTTTGACAAATTTGGGAATAACTTTGGTACAATGTCAATTACAATGATTTTATGAAATTTGTGGGGAACCACGGCTGGTGGATAGAGGAATGCTGGCTTACATTATATCAGACATAAATTGTTTACAGCACAGATGCGGTACATGTACATGAGGATGACATACTGCATTGTTTAAAGAAAAAAATGGATCAATGGAGTATATAGGAATTGAACATTTTATGAATACTGAATTCTATTGGAAAAAAATGAAGTGACATATTGATACATTGTAGTTTGTGTAGAACAACACCTGCGATGTTATATACTGTTGTGCTACAGTATGTTATTAGTCATCTCGATATAAATTGCAAAATATACAAATTTTACCTCATTGCAAGAAAGATTTAATATACCGGTAAGTGAGTGAAGGTATTCAAATAACTTGTAATGCATAATGTGCAGTAAATTTTACTTGCTACACTGTAGGTGATACGGGTATAGCATAATTGAATGAGATTGTACGTTTAATTGACAATACATGTAGTAAACACACACATCTGTACTCTTTTAGTCACTAAAGGTGGAGGCTTAGAAAATTGCAAATGGAATAAAGAAATGTTTTGTTGCAGACTTGTCAATATTCCCAGTTCACGTCGAGTCAAATCCACGAATAGATTCTCATGTGGATACCACCTGACAATCATTCTCATTTCCCCTTTTAAACATTTCACATCACTCTCCCTCCCTCCCTTATGTAAATCGGTGATCCAATCATAAATGGAAGCCACCTGCTGTATATGAAATTGTTTCTTATCTGATTGTGGAAAGATCATTTGATTACAGTTGAAGCTAGGTCAGTCGGCATGAGGAAAAACTGCTCGAGAGGCATCTCAGACAATGGCTCTTGCGGATATGAAGTTACCACACTGTCTGTCTGGCTCGGCCTTCTTTATAACCCTGTACATCCTCCCTCCCTCCCATACACTCCACTACGTCTTATGCAGCAGGCATCTGTCTTTTCCAAATGGCGTGTACACCACCAAACAATGACTTGTCCATCCAGTTCGTATACATTATACCGGGAGATGTTTAGAGATTCTAAGGCGGTCCTCACCCATGAACAACCTGTATACAATTAGTAGATGGATTTCAGCCATGATCATGCACCTAGGAGTCGATTGCCGCAAAACAAAAGGCAAATCCCGAGTATGCTGTGAGTGTGTGTGTGTGTGTGTGTGCTCTTTCACACACACGCCTCGCCTTTCATCTTTCATCCCCAGACAACTTCCATGTCAAATACCCATTATCATAATTGATCCACAAATGGGAGTGCATGTATTTCTTTGTGATGTGTGGTTTGTGTTCGCCTGCCGTCAACCATCCACACGAGGAGGAGGAGGAGGAGGAATCGAGTGTACGGCCATAACCTCGACTTCATGACCTCACCTCACGTTTGTTGACGATTTGAGAGGTTGCCGCTCTCACTTAATTAAAATGGCAACAAAAATTTGTCTGGCTCGCCTTCATATAACTCCTAATATTCCCTGTTTACCCAGCAAACAAATTTGAAATGACTATTACTGTAATACATTAACCATGATTCTAGAGTGAGAACCAAATCTGCAAATAAGACCTTTGCACACTAATTATGAATGCAAAATTGGAGAAAATGTCATTTTGACAAGGCAGTACATGTATAGTACAGTGCAATAATAATGTGTGAGATACAGGAATAAGAGATACAAAATTATAGTTTATGTTAAATATAAATAAATATAATTCTTCAAGATCGTAATGCACCATTTTACACTCTACAATATGAGCACTGTTTATATGCCCTTGTTGCATTATATGTGGAGCAGTATTTTATCTAAGGACTGAAATAACAAGCCTTTCTGTACTATTATATTAAATACACAAGCAATTGCCTCTTAAGATCTTGACTCCCCAAAAAAGGATGGACATAAATACAGCGCCATTTACTATATGAATGACTGCATGCACAACACTGGTCATTTCTCTATTATAAAAAGAAGACTGTCCAAAAGAGGAGCGTGCATACAGTTTCCATTGCAGGGTTATATTACACAAGCCAGGCCTCCAAGCCCTTTTTCCTTTTCCTCTGCTGCGCGTTACTGGCTGTGGGACGACGAGATGAAATACATGCATGCAGTGCCGTGTGTGCATAACTGATGCAGATGTAAATGTCTTGCCAGTGGTCTCTAGTTATCTGTTTCTCTGCAAATCTTGCTTTTAACATGATTGATGTCAGTCCCTCGCCAGAGAACGGAGAGACAAAAAGGGGAGAGAATGGTAAAGTGCAGGCATTACCGCATTAGAGGGGCACAGATGCCACATTTCTGATCCCTCATGCAGTTTCCGTCTGCCCGCCTGCTCGCCTGCCTGCCTTCTACGAGGGCCATGCAACCGTCATGTCCGCCATCAGGAGGCAGTATAATAATAAATGCATGTTTAAAGCTCGGCACGCAACCTGTAGTTTGACATGACATGTTTATCTTCAATTTCATATACATGTACAGTAACTGGCGCTGCAATTCTGTGCAACCTCAAGGAATGGCGTGTACAGTATCTGATATTCTACCAGCAAATCTACTATCTAAAATGATTTTGTGCTGAAATTCTTGTTGAAATGTGACAAACTTAAGCAGTGTGGCAATGGCTATAGAACACTATTCATTTTAAACTGATGCAATGCAGAAACGAAATGAGCGATTGAAAATGAAATGATGTATTTAATCATAGCAAGTACTCGTATATGATTGTGGACAGAATATACAGACTTAATAAACATTTTACCATCCTCCAATTTAGAAAGATTTAAATGCATTTGGAAACAATGAAATGTGCAAATACAGACTGTACATGATATGACCTTTTTTTGAATTTGACAGACTTGAACTTGCGACACCCAGTGTGCAGTAAAGGCATTACTGGCTCACATATGGGTTCCCAATTTTCCTGGGCATGGTCGGTAATTGTCCCGTCTTTCAATGACAATTCCATCGCAGAGAAAACCTGCACCAAGTGATAAACATACCGTACAATTGCTTGGGACAGGTTAAGAGGTTGTTATTTGTAGCTCAAGGTTCACATCTGCGTATGTGTGATAATTTCTATGAATGGATCGAGCTGTAATGTAGTATTTATAGATCTATACACGTGTGTATACATACAAATACCATATTCTATTAATGCTATTAAAATACATGTCAGTGTAAAATGTGTGTTTTTATGAAGGGGGGAAAACCCATGCATTTCGTGACAATGCGGAGACTGCTAATTAAGGGTTGGCTCAATGCGTGGTCTCGGCTTTGCACCTGATGCAGCTTCACTCACTTGATTCAAGGGTGCAATGTTTCTGAGTCATGAGCTGGTGTTTAAAAGCACAAATACATGTGCATGTATACCACGCAGACAAAGAACTTGTCACACATAATAGAGGCCAAGATGTGAAGATACACTACAGCTTTAAAAAATTGGCATAGGGAAAGGGAAGAAAGGGAAGCTTAGGGCCTCAGTTTTAAACTGCGGTATATTTTGTCCAGCTCGGCATTGAAACATGATACTTTTTTAGGCTAAAGCATATTGTTTCATGCTGAAGTGGACAAAATATACCGCACTTCAAAACTGCGGCTCCTTCCCTTTATTCCCTTTCCCTATGCCAATTCTTTTGAGCTGTAGTGTATGTGGGTAGGCAATCAAGGAACATACTATAATAGCACAACACTCTGCATGCATGTCAACCCCATTAGTTCATTTCCCCGTTCTTCTTTATCACCTTTTGTTGAACAGGATATCCGGACCACCACATTTATTTCCATGCGTTCATTAGAGATTAGCAAGTTGGAGAAATTTCCCTCTTAAGTTTAGTGGAATTGGCTTGTAGTGCCAGACTTTTGATCTATAGCGATTACCCACTTCCTTCCTTGTTTATTCGGTGTGTGTGTGTGTGGGGGGGGGGGGAGGAGGGGGGTAGGTAGGAATGAAGAGGAAGTTCTGTACATTATTGGAACTTGTCATCCATGTGTTGTACTAAATGGAATATAAGATTGTGTGTGTGTGTGTGTGCATGTGGGAGTGTGGGGGGGGGGGGGAGGGAGTTAGGGAATAATTTTTTTTTTGTTGCTAAGACAAAATTGTGATATTTAAGCAATGCTTCTAAGATTCTGATATTCTGATCCATGAATGTTGTATCATACACATACTGTACTCTTAAGCTTGCGCAGAAGAAGCATTGCAAAACATTTATGTGTATTGTACTGTACATTACACTGGTCTGGTTATTGTAGGACTAATATTGCTGCGCAGCACAGTACCGTATCTTTTCTGATTTACCCTTAGTGCCAACTTGTCACCAAGAGTCGAGATGCATGCAAACACTTCTTGTGCTTGTAAACACAGATGTACAAAGCAGATAAGTTTCATGCTGATCAAGATATCTGAGCTCTGGAGGCAGATGGCTGTACAGGGGAATGATTAAAGAGCTGGTACTCGGCTAGCTGTGGTTTCAGATGGTACATCTGAGATACCTCTTTGTGGCATTGCTAATGTAGATGTCTTCATTATGTTTGTGTGTACTGGCTTTAAATAACTCTTGAGCCAGACAAAATGCTGCCATGGAATCTATACACCTGCTTGTAACTCCATGATGTAACATGGATTTGAATAATCAACATCATTGTCAGAAGTGGAAATATGACATGTATGGCATATCAAGATTGTTGTGTTAATTAATACATGTATACTGTAAATGATTGCATAATTAAAAACAATATTCTTGATAAAATAGATTTGCTAATGTACATGTTTATATTGTCAGTAGCTTCTAACATACTTGGAAGGACTATGGGCCATTAAGGAATGGTTCAAATTGCCAATGTTTTAGTATGAACTACAGTCAACTCATGCTACTTTTTGAAGATGAATTTTCCTGTAATACTGTACAAACAAACATTATTTACAAGTAGATTAATTTGAGAGACTAAGTAACACATGTCCAGACAATTGTTCTTTTTATTTACACATTTTCAGTATATCATTTTATTTGTTTTTTTTTTAGTAACTTATTAGCCCTATATTTTTATTTCCTTTTCTTTTCTTTGCATTTTATTTTGCACCTTACAGGGCAATCGCTGGGCTATGGTTTTGTTAATTATCTCAAACCCGCTGATGCCCTCAAAGCTGTTAAGACCTTAAACGGTCTTAGACTCCAGTGCAAGACCATAAAGGTACATTGTAGACATATTCTTTTATTCATTTATTTAGATTATTTTTTTTGTTTGGTCTGCATGTACTGTACATGTAAGTATGTACTTCTCTTATAATTTATTTGTTGACTGACTTTGTACACGTGCACAATATTTACTTTTTATGTTCTTTTGATTCCCCTGGTCACAAAGCGGCAGGGGGAATTATTTTGTGTTTTGTTCAAAATATAATTTGTCTACATGTACACTTGCACATTGATGTATTTGTTTTGTTGTATTTTATTTGGATACCAGCTCTTGCTGTTATCAGGTGTGCTAATTGTAAAACGTTTATCCCCTTTTTGCAGTCTTGTCTGGTGAAAATGCATCTACATGTATAGTGGAGATTAAAGGGAAATGCAACCTGGATAAATTTGAATTAAATAAGAAAATATCTGACAAACAGATTTGCAAAACTTTAAGAATCGGCTAAAATATAAAGGATTTATATTTTATTTATTCATTATCCCTCAATTTTTTATCTATAAATGGAAGTAGATTATTTTTGTAAAGCATTTTGCCTATTTGTTCATTCCATTCAACATTCAGTGTGCCATTTCCCTTTAATGCGGCTACACACAAGTGGATTTGCTTTGTCTTTAACCACCACCATCACTTAATTTTGCCAGTGATTACAGCTAGCTTCAAATGTAGGACTTCAAATGACTCCAGACGGAACCTACATGTAGAACTCGACTCGGTTCAAGTTCAGCCAACATGGATGTTCTGCCCCTCCTAAATTCCCTAATACAGATAACAAGCTGTAGCCGGCAGACTGCGTCTAGCTAGCTCTCAGACATGGCTTGCTTGCAAGCACCAGCAGCTCGTACCATTACTTAGGACAGGTTGAAGATAAATATCTGAAAATTCTGTATTACTCACCAAACCACATGGGATGAAGCAGTAGATTTAATTTCCTGCAGCTCTTATAGAAAGGCTCTTTTTCTCCCTGTGACGAATGGTGTTCATGTATGTTGCTTCACTGTGCACCCTTTATTTAACTCTGCACCCACTGTAACCACAGAGCTAGAAGTTCATATTGTACCTTGTGTGAAACAGACCATCTGACCTGTCATTTGTTCATACATTGTTTGACATTAAGACACAGATTGCTTGAGATTTTGAATATATTAATATAATTTATGTACATATCTTGGCAATACAAGTTGACCAAATGAAATTTGACATTTTTATTTTGCAAAATACAGACATATTGTCAAATTATTTTAGCTAGAACTGTTCTCATACTTCAAATCATTGAATTCATGCCAGTTTTTAATCTGGTCTTGAATTTGTTGAAAACACAGTTGTGTAGAATCTTGAACATTCAATTACAGATGTGTTTCTTGTAAATTTGCACTTTTCTCTTTCCATCTGTTTATAAAATGTCCTTTACTATTCATGTATATTACATTTATTTAAAAAAAATGTTGATATTGTGCATTCAATGTTGCTGCTCACATTTTTAACAAATTTTGTTCTTGCATGCTTTGAAATTTACTAAATTTCTTATTAGTGCACCGTCTTGTTTTCACTGACCCCCACCCCACTTTTCTGGTTGCCCTCATAATCTTTCTATATTGGCTATCTTCCATAGTCCTTCATGCGAATTGGAATGAAATTCTATTCCGTAACACTGTACACATGCATGTATAGTGTACAGTACAGTGTATGAACCATACTTGCATGTGCTCAGCAGTACCATGGGTACTAACCTCTGCCAAGCAGGATTTTTATTTAGGGCAGGCTTAGTTCCGATATTTCCTCAAAGGAAAGAAAATGTATATATCATAAACACTCGTTTAGCAGATTCAGTTAGCCTTTGATTCAATCCATGATCTAGAATTTCTGTCCAGCTGGAAATTTGCTAGTGTTTGCAATGGGAGGAATAGATTAATTGTATCACATCACAATCAACAAACGTTATATCATCCAGCCAATATAATTTTACTTGTGTAGAACCAATTTTTACCATGGTAACATATTTGGTTTCTGTGTGTGAAAAGCAATTCATAATCCCATAACATTCACACAATTTAAACTGATTTTCCAGTGAAATGCTCACATTATATTTAGGCTTATGTACATAAATGTCCATTAGGTCAGAGTTGTAATAATCTGCAAGAGAATAGGCCATAACATAGGCCCCAATGTACATGCAGTGGTCTGATAATGTGTATACATCGCAAACAACACCAAGGTGAAATGTCCCATCCTTATGCAGCAATCAAATTGCTTTATTTGAATCGACTTTCTCCATGAATAAATCATGACCGCGTCTTTTCCCCCCACTTTCACCGTCGTATAACGAGCGTGGCTTGGTTGGTGGTTGGTTGGTTCGTGTGCATGAGCAGCTTTCCCTGCATTATGAAGAGGAGGAGGAGGGGGAGGATTGGGGAGGGAGGGAGGGAGGGAGAGAAGGAGGCATGCCATGGTGGCCGCGGTGCATGGCTGTTTATTTGGCAGCTAGCGCACGCTGTGGGTACCGGAAGGAAACCGTCCTGTCTTCCTGTATGATCCTGTGGGGTGTCGGAGCATTATTCACCGCCCTGTGACTACTAGATTAGTCTGGCTAATGCCAAGGAAATTGTGCTTTGTATTTTCTTTCTGAGTAATATCCTCGTTATAGCTTTTGGTGCATACATGTACATACGTGTATACAAATCTGTATTGTATACAGAGCTAGGAGGATGGGGGTAGGGATTAGTATAGGTGTTGATAATTAAAACTGCTCCCTTTTTATGTATGCAGTGTAAATGGTAGGCATATGTACTGTACTGTACATAAGGATGTAGTATAATGTCAGGCTAAAATCACTCAAACCTGTTGCAATTAAAGTCCACATTTTGCAACATATGCTATGGAATACCTGTATTGCTCACAGCCATTTCAGAAATTGCAATAGCCAGTTGTGGTTAACAATATATCAAAAACATTCATGTTGTGAAAACTTAAAATAGTTGTAAACATTGTATTAGGACGATGTACATATGGTATAAGCTAGATTTTGCTTCAAATTTTGGACACTTAGTAGAACAGTTGCAATGATTATCCCACAATATGAATTTCATATAAAGTAAAGCAGAATAATAACATTCTGCTTGAGAATTGTATGTAGATACAATTTGCCTAATCTAGCCCAACCTACAGTACATGCACATATTCTGCCATCCAGGAACTCTCAAATCTTACAGATACCAGTGTGACCCTATATAGTTGAATGTTCCTTGCCCTGGCTGCCATATACATCTAGTAGCTGTATCTAGATTTTTGCTGGTAGGAAAATAGGGGAGGGGAGGGTGGGGGGGGGGGGGGGGTATGCATATATTCCTCTGAAAATAGCAATATGTGGTGGATTTAGTGTGGGCAGAGTGCAGGATGGGTTGATGCATTAGACATGGAGGCGGGCTAGCGAGCTTCCAGTTCCCTTTCTGTGTCTGTAGACATTCGCCCTACCCCCTTTGTGTAGCAGTCTGCATCTGTTCAAATAAGCCGTCATTCTGAACCCAGCCATTCAATCATCTCGACTTCACATCAGCAAAAGAGGGGTTTTCTTTTAATTAAGTGCTCAACATTTTTACCTAGAATGTATTCTGTTTTTCTTTTGATCAGGGGTGGACTGGGTGCTCGGGGTGGGGTGCTGGATAGTCCTTGAGCACTGTCTCACGAGATTCATTGCAGAGTCCGTCTGCTGATCATTTCATAATTGGCCAAGTCGCGTCACACCCTGATACGAGGCAACTCGAGGAACCTGTAGGGATATTATATCAAATCTTTTAAGGACTGAACTCCTTTCATCTCAAAGAAGTTGGGAGAAAGAGCATGTGACGGGCTATTTTTCTGGAGAATTCTGCTCCAAGAAGGAAACAATTACCACCTCAGGAAACTGTCTATTACCCTGTGACTCTGCACAAACAAACCTGCCCCGCACTGGGTACAGAGCTGCACATGTTGATAACGCCTGGCCAGGGACCCCTCTCTCCATCTCTCTTCCTCTTTCTCTCTCTCTTTCTATCTCTCTCCCTCTCTCTCTCTCTCTCTCTCTCTCTCTCTCTCTCTTCTCTGTGAGGCGCAACTGAATATTTCAAATCAATAGCAGAATGTCTCATGAATGCCGAATGAAGGCGGTGGCAGTGTAGAATCTGTAATGTACCCACTTCGCAATTATGAGATTGCTTGTTTGTGATACTACACATACTAGTACTTATGCAGGACACACAGACCTCCACTGCTATACTTTTGTGCTAAATTCACATCTGGAGAAAACATTTTACAGCAAGCTATTCTGTGAGGCTATTGAACACATGTACACTGTACGGTTAACCAGCTGTTTGCATCCTGAAACCACCACAATTGTATAAATGAATTTAGTGCAAAGTGAAACTGAAACATCTTTAGTATCAGTATTAAAGGGAAATAAGCCTACTTAAAAACACAATTTATTTGCAATAAAACAAATCCATTTGCATTGTCCATTTTATATCTTTTGGTTTTTAGTGTTTTCATCTTGTTCCCTGGCATGCAAGTAATTGTTTTTGTACACGTTCTGCACTCTTCTTAAATTGTGTTCACTAAAGCATGGTTTTGTGTTCATTCTTGTTTTGCACGCTTTGTGTTTGATTATGATTTAGTTCATATTTACATCTTTCTTTTTTTTTTTTTTTTTTTTTACAATTGTGAGCATAAAATGATGCATAGTGAAATTGTGTTCAAAGTGTAATCTCCTATAAATGTGACAACAAAGTGCAAAGCAAGTTGAACCAATGTTTGAATAAATACTGTATCACGTGTATATCAATCCCCTTATACATATTTTGTAGATAGTTAATGCAAAGAAATATACTGTTTGTAGTAACATTGTATGTTGTGCAACAGCATAGTATCAAAATGTATGGATGGATAAACCTTTAATGACAACTTTAAAATACACTAGTATACTTGCTTGAAACGCCATGTACAGTACACACAACTATTCCTTGTACTACTTGAAGAATGGGCCAAGTGCATCTTCAATATGATATGGTGTGAAATTATGACCTTTGTTTCTTCCACAGGTGTCGTTTGCCCGCCCCTCCAGCCAGGCAATCAAGGATGCCAATCTGTACATCAGTGGCATTCCTAAACACTACACACAGATCGACTTGGACAACCTGTTCAATGCCTATGGGCGCATCATCTGCTCCCGTCTTCTGATGGACCATGAATGTGGTGAGTGAGGATAATAATGGGACATGGAATGGGATGGGGGCAAGTCATTGCTGTTATGGATTATGACTAGTGATGCTCCCCATCCCATTCTCCTTGGCTTATCTTGCCTTCCTTTCTCACTCTGTCTCTTTCTCGTTTCCGTTTCCTTTTCGCTCCCTTCTGCCACCCCCCTCCTCTCCTTCCTACTCTTCCCCCACTGTCGATCCCCTAATTTTTACCCCCTCTCTCCCTCCCTCCTCCCCACACTTTTCTATTTCCCTCCCACCCTCGCTTTCCATACTTCAATCCCCTCTACCCCATATCCACTTTTATCTTCCTAATCTTTTCTCCCCATCTTCCCAACTTTTCTTCCCCCTTCCCAATCTTTTCTCCCCTCTTCCCAATCTTTTCTCCCCTCTTCCCAATCTTTTCTCCCCTCTTCCCAATCTTTTCTCCCCTCTTCCCAATCTTTTTCTCCCCTCCCAATCTTTTCTCCCCCCCCCTCTTCCCCATCTGTTCTCTCCCTGCGCTCTGTCCCCTCATTTCTCACCCCTCATTTCCCATTGTCTCGTTTCTTTTAGTATGACAGAAGAATTATTTAAACTTTACAAAAGTGAAGTTCTTGTGGAGGTTTGCCAGTACACAGAATTATATTCCAATTGCAATATCTAAATTCGGAAGCTTTAAATCTGATTACATGAATAATTCAGTCTACATCTACTATAGATTGCTCTCAACCTGTCGGCTTGCTCTTCCATATTGACACATAGGAATATTTGAATATGATCAATTCTGAAGTCACATTACAGACAGAAGAAGTCTGACAACGTTACTGTTGATTCCTCACAGTATACGCTTATTATAAATTCTGTGCTAGTTGGCGAATATAGCAAAAGCAAGGAACTTTCTTGTGATTACTGTACATCTACATTCTGTGTCTGTCCTGTAGCATCTTTTTCATGTAAGAAATGAGACAAAAAGAAGTGTATGCATACATGTAGTTGTAACTTCCCATGAAAATGAATGCTCTACTATTTGATTTTGGGGCAAATCCCTGATAGGCTTGATGTATGGTGTGATACGGATCATCTATTGAAGTGCTCTCCCAAGCATATTAGTGGGATTCTCAAATTTTAAAGAACTCGATAAATGTGAATGAAGACCTAACGTCACTCCCGTCTCTTTTGCCTACTGAATCTGAAAAAGGTCGCCCCCGTGGGGTTGGATTTGTCCGCTACGACCGCCGGTGCGAGGCTGAGAAGGCCATCGAAGGGCTCAACGGAACCATCCCGCACGGCGGCAAGGACCAACTAGTCGTCAAATTCGCCAACAACCCTGGCCAGCATTACCAGAAATGCCTGCAGCAGATGTACCAGCAAATGCCCATCATCTCGCCCACCCTCTCCCCAAGACGCGTTGGTGGTCCCGTGACAGCGGGCACCCAGAACTTCATTGGACCAATGAGGCATATGGCTCACTGCTTCCGGTAAGACACAATGACTTAAAAATCAAACACATTCTCTTCCCTCCCTCAATCCATCTTTCATTATCTCATTTCAAACCTTCTTCCAACCAACCGCCACCTTTTGAAACTCCCCCGTGCATTTTTTTTCCTCCTCTCCCATTCCCCCTACCCCCCCCAACTTCTTCCTACTCTTCCACCTCTTCATCGTGGGTGTGACTCAATCTAAATAGCATTGTCACAGTTGATCATCGGTCTCCGGCGATGCATGCATTTTTTGTTCTCATCCTTTGCCACAGGGAATACCCACTGGAAGTTGCCGTGAACACAATGCCATAACAATATGCCCACAAAAGTGTGAGGAGACAGTCGCAATTTCTGACAGAAAGAGAGAGTAATTCAATACCAGTAATGTCTGACTAATCACAATACAAAGGGTGCAGGAATAAGAGACTTCTAAAGATCAAAGAGAAGAAACAATTGCCCAGGCATTCTTCGTCAACCAAATCTAATTTTGATCAGAGTGCGTGTAATGAATGCACAGTAAAAATGAACCTTCAAGAACCCATCATCTGCTTGTGAAAAAAATGCAGAAATAAAAATGCAGTTTTGTCCAAGATTGTGCTTTTCATTTATGGGAACAGGTGGGAATGTGGGTATGTTTTAGGTTGAGAACCTGTTTTTGGTATGCTCCACTTAAAAAAAAAAAAAAGGGGGGGGAGAGTTTTTTTTTTTACATTCGTTTTTGTTGGAAGTGTACAAAAAATATCCTTTCACCGCCAGTAGAAGTATTATACCCTATTTTTTTTTTTTAAATCCAACATTGTTGGTTGAATTAATGTAGATGTATGTGTGTGTGTGTGTGTGTGTGTGTGTGTGTGTGTAGACTGGTAGGGTGTGTGCATCCGTAATACAAGTACGTGTTGGAACATGAGCAGTGTTCTGGTAGTGTGGCTTATTTGCATTGACAATTTGGCACAGACATACCATCCCTGACTTTACATATTCAATACTGCTTATGGATTATATCGATCATTACTATCCACTGATCATGACTGCATTGCAAAATCTGGAACAGGAATCTAGTTACTCTCCTGCATGTGGATGAAAATGTCTCTCCAAATTCCAGAACTGTCAGGAATGTAATGTCTGTGATCTGGAGGTTCCCAAAATGTCATTTTACTGTAGATAATACTTTATTGCAGTGATGTTGTTGCACTGATGAGGGCGTTATGTTACTTATCCTTCTCAAGAAGGAAGACGGGGAAATAAGAAGGCAGTTCAAACAAAAATTGAAAAAGAAATTGACTGTGAAAAGGAATTCCCAACTCCCCCTGCTTTGTATTTAGGTGGCAACAAATGGGGTCAAAGATGCAAGGATTGATTGGCAAACTCTTGCCAAAGAACTTCATGTGAGTACCTCAAACCAACACCAAACCTGTTTCGACGTTCCGTTGAGTTCTTTCAGTTCCATTTCCTCCAACAGCCCTGCTAACCATTGGCTGGTGTGTTGTGTGCATGTTCATATTACAAAGATGACAAACTGCCCTGTCTTTTTTTACCTTTTTTGAGTATTTGTAAGGTTTTTTCAGTTTGTTGAATCATGCCGTTTATTTTTGTAACAGGTATCACAGTGTGTGTTATTTTTGTTATTGTTTATTTAATTGTCGAGCTACAGAACCCAAATTATAACCAAGCATTCCATTAAACCTATTTACAAGATGAGTTGCAACTAATCAGTTTGACATCCTCAACCCTTATTTGGTGTGCTTACAGTGTCTATACTAACAAGGTGTATAATGAATTAGTGTATAATGGCATCTGTATAATATACAGTGTTTGTTACTTCAGCCTGTTTGATCTTCCACAGTTGTATTTGTTACTGTACATTGTACTTGCTACATGTAGCTCTCACATCTTTGAATCATGTTCCAAACCCAGATTGCTGCAATGCATGTGAAAGGGTTGTTATCCAAATAGCGGTCTTGAATACAACATATCTATGTAAACATGGCTTGTTTTGGGACAGATATCATGCGTTCTGTGTGTGTACTTATTTTATTTTGTTGTCTGCCCACTGGCAGGTGAAAGGATATTTTCAATTTATAGCAACCAGTTGTGTTTTTATATTTTTTTTTTACCAAACATTCGTTTTGCCCAACTCCATTGTATACTTTGACATGTGTACATTTCTTTCATTCTTTTTGAAGCCACACATTCATCGTCCAAACTTTTCTTCTGATTTTGTATTCTTGTTTTGATGTATTTTCTTTACAGTTCTTAGTTGCAGCATCTCTGTGATTTCCATCTCTGCAATTGTTTATTTCACCAGTGATATTCACTATTGTTTAATCATTTTGTCTATTTATAAATATGACCAATGACAACGCCTGTCAAATTGCATATGACAGTACTACCGGTTGGTTGGTTTTGTAAATTGAAATTAGTTTGCAAATATTCTAGATTTCATTTGTTAATGATTGATGATTGAACATTTCATTTTTTCATGCATTTAACAAATCTTAAATGTACAGTGAAAATTATACATTTAATTTTATGAACATGTACATACACTACCTATGCAGTCATTTACTTGTTTGAAATATCCAATCCAAGGCATTGGTTAATTTTGTCATATTTCTTGGTAACAAAGCATGTATCGACTTCTCGTCCTAATAAACCGTCTTTTCACCCCCACACCCAGGTTCAACCCAATGACGAGTACGGACGTGATCTCCCACATGAATCTGCAAGCGATGACCAACAATGGACAGGGCTGGTGCATCTTCGTGTACAACCTTCCCGCGGACTGCGAGGATGGACTCCTCTGGCAGCTGTTTGGGCCGTACGGAGCCGTCACCAACGTGAAAGTCGTCCGCGACCAGCCGAACCAGAGGTGCAAGGGCTACGGCTTCGTGAACATGCTCAACTATGACGAGGCCCTCAACGCCATCAACACGCTCAATGGATACCAGCTGAACGGCAAGCGCACGCTGCAAGTCTCCTTCAAAAGCAGCAAGCAAAAATCATAGACTTCTTGCCTAGCAACAGAGAAAAGAGGATGACCTGTGTGAGGAGAAGATCATTAAGAGAGATTGAGGCATGGAAAGCTGTGTATAGAGCCTGCAAGAACTAGGAGGCACGTTGCTCTTAACATCTTTGCAAAAGGACACGTCAGTTTTATCAAAAGAACAAGCTGCAGATAGATTCTTTTTTTCTTTTTAACAAATATCCTGAGAGGGATACGTGATGGTGGCTGGAGTTGAGTTTTGTAAACTCGTTTCATAAATTGAATTGCTTTTATGTATTTTGACAATAGATTTAAAGTCTCTTAAGGAGATGCAATTTCAAAATTTAAACATTGTTTGCATCAGTAGTTTAGCAAATGTATCTAGACCATTTATTGATGTTTTATTCTTTTAATCTGAAACATTAGTGGTGTTTGCATGTTTTTAAACATCAAATTGTTGCGTTTATTACAATATGTAGCAAATCATAGCTCGTTAGCTGTCTATTTAAAGACATTTAATCTGTCTTGATATTATTACTTTGATTTAAGATATGAATGAATGAATAATTTGTAGTGTAAGTTGGTTTAGATTACAAGGTTAAAGATTTCATAGCCTTGATTATTTCATTGATTTAAATTACTTTGTGAAGTTTGTGAATTTTGTTGCATATGTATTTTTCTTTCTCTCTCAACAAAAAATCATTCCATATATGAAATTAGCAGATAGGCAGGGTATGCCATAATATGCTTCAATTATTGAATAGAAAATATTATGTCTATTAAATATATTGACATGAACTTTGTGCAATGAGAGCCATTGCTAAAGAAGCGAAATATTTGATTGTAAAATAATGCAAAGTGATCAAGAGAGTGGTATTGTATAGAGAATATAAAGATTTGCTATATGATAGCCAATTGAACAGTCAATGGAAAACTCCATAGATTCTTAAATTTTACAACTCTTCCTTCTCTTCTGAGATACAAAGAATTTTTCAAAATTACAATATTCAATTGAGCTTTCGATGGTTCTGGAAATGGACTCGACGCCTGTTTGTATATTTATGATCCCGAAAAATTGTGATGTAAATAGACTATTATCCAACTTCTCAGTTGTGTGTGATCTTGTGAACTTATAGTTACTGTTCATTGGAATAGGTTTTTGACGCAGAAAACAAAAAAAATCTTTGTTAGTTTTTGTTATTGACTTTTTAAGTTTTGAAAATGAAAAGGAGTATGTGAAGAACAAAACAAAAAGGCTGAGTCGGAGAAGTAGAGAAGGAAAATTAATTTTAAGACGTTTTTTGACATTTTGTGTTCGATATGTTCGTGATGTTTGTGTTTCCACAAAGCTGTGTTTAGAGGTTTACTGTGGCAATATGTAGTAAACGGGTGCTACAATATGGAAACAAGTTATTGGTAGTAAATCTGTTTTTATTTAAAGGGAAAATGCAAATTTGTGGTGCAGTATTTTCAATGTTGCTTTCTTCAGAAAAAAATGGCAAAAGAAATATGTACATTGTTGTCGGCACATTAGTGTAAGTTACTTTTAGAACTGCTAGTGTTCGTAGCACCTAGAAAAAGTTTTCTTTGGTGAGGCAGATTGCTGAGACGGATTGATTTTAAGCAAGAAATGCAAATGATTTAAAGTTTAGTCTCCATTGTGTTAAGTTCCAGTTAAATACACACCGTTTTCAAGAGAATTTAGTTCTTTCAAACAAAGCAGCAAATTGAAAGTCAAGTTGTGTACCAGTATATGTGATCATTAATACTCAGAAATGCCTGCAGATTGTCAAGACTGTACTGCGAATTTTGAGATCCACTTTCCAAAGGTGCATTTTTTATAAAAAGGCTAAGAATACATACAATGACGGTAAATTCTTTGATACCAGTGTGGTTTGTAAACGTGTACAATACAATTAGGAAATTGTCAAAGTAGTGTCCGTCTTGCCGGAATTTTTAAAAGGTGCAAGACTTCGTTTAAGTTCATTTCTACATATCTTCCCACTATGCAACAGCACCACTCTGCTGCTACTGATTGAAGTCTCCCCAGTTTTCATGTTGACAGTCACTTTCTACGACGGTCGCACAGAGACCAATGCCTTGACGTTTCATGTGTACAGAAAAGACAAAGATGTATGAAATCTTGTATAAATAACTAGAAACCATCTATTGAACAATTTTTCTAAGAAAAGAATGACAAAGAGACCGAGATGGTACTTAAACTAAAAAACCTATTCCCTGAAATGCAGCTTTTTAAAGAGCTTTTGATCTACCAAGTATTTGTATGTGAAGTATTTTGTACAAAAGATTTGTACATAAGAGATTAAGAAGATAATGGTTTCTACTTTTACTTGATAAATTGAGGTACAAACATAGAATAGATCTAAAATTTGAAACACTGATCAAATCAATGTAGTAATTCAGGGGAGGTAGACATGTGTACATGTAGCTTCCATTTAACTTAAACGAAGGAGGTGAAACCTCTTATAGACCTTTTCAAAACCCCTGAATTTTTATGTTCACATTCATCATTTCAATGAAGGTTGCACTAGGTCAAATAGAATGGTACTAACATAGAAAGTTAAAAGTTGCCATTGGACACTGATTTCCTTTATATTTAATTCTTTCTGTCAAACTTTTCCAAAGACATAGAACAGTCTTATTATGTAAATAGGCATTTCACTGCAACCTTGTTAATTTTTCAACATCTCTTCGGCCTGCTGTTGTCACAATAAGGTGTGTGTGTTAGCTGGAGCAGCAAGCCAAGCAGAATAGATTTTAAAACAGATGGTCATGACGGATGGGATATCTGCAAAAAAAACAAAACAAAAAATTAAAAAAAATTGGAAGATAAACTCCAGATCAGAAGCATATTTCGTTTTGGTTTTAATTTTTAGAAGATTTTAGGTTTGAGAATGGTATGTTGAAAGTTCCATCAATAGGTACCTGGTGTCTGAAAGACAGTTTAAAAAGAGAAAGGAAAGTAACTTATATACGCTACATTAATCGCTTGTTTGTGTAGCATAAAAATTTTACATGTTGAATATTAAACAAATAAAAGAAATAACATTTGAATTATTTGTCTTTCACTTGTGTATAGTACATACATGTAGGATATTGAAGTGGCAAGTTTTGTTACAGTTGTGTGACAAGTTTATGGTCAAACCAGTTACATACAGTTGACCCACAAATCATTGCATGTTGCATGTGTTGTGTGAAGTGCACATATGTGAATTATGAAGTTGAACTTGTCGCTATGCCAAGATTTCTGCCCAAAACACTAAAAGAACAAAACAGCACATTGTTAGTTGGCACATACTTTATTCTGTGCTTTGCAATATTTCCAGAATAAAGATGCAGTTGGCTATGGGGCTTTGATAATGTTATTCATTATCAGACAATTACATGAGCTGAAACGAAAGGACTCCATGGCAAATGTCACTGTTCAGCTTCATAAAATCTATTACTGATGTTGTGAGATGAGATGGGTGTGGAAATAGTGGAGTGAGTGGTCAAAAGTGTGTTTGCATAGATTGTGTGTGTACAAATGGGGGAAGGTGTATTTGTGTGAAGGGAGGTTGAGGGAAAGGGGGAAGGGGCTGTAGTACTATGAATGCAAAGAGGTGGCTTATAATAGAAATAACAAGCACCTTGTGCACTTTTTGCCACCCATCTCTGGGACAAAGGAACTGTTGCGCTTAACCCGCCCCGGGCATTTAGCAGATAAAGGGCGTACAGTGCACTCTTGGCTTTGAGCTCCTACGAAAGCTGATGATCGTTGCTGCCTGGAAAAAGAAAGAAAAAAGGGGTGAAAATGTGTGCATGAGACATGCACAGACTGGCTGGGACACATTGTGTATGAGGCATATGCTATGCACTGGACGGCGCGTGCCATTTTACATTTGCTGAAGTGGATAGACAAGGTGAATACTTGCGCATACATGTGCATGGCCTGACATAGCTGCGATGTAGCTAGACTGCATATAATGTGCATCACATAGCCAGATAGAGAAAGCTTGCATAAAACTCTTGTGTGTAACGTGCTTGCGCCGGACACGATAATAAGCCGCGTCCTGTTCTAGTCATGTGACGTTATGACCAAACTTCCTGTTGCCGGGGATAGCTGGGCAGGCAGCCCTGTGCGTAATGCAATACCGTACACCTTGCTAAATGCCTGAAGAGATCGAAAGCCGCAGCGGAGTAGAAGAGAGAGAGAGAGAGAGAGAGAGAGAGAGAGAGAGAGATGGGGAAAAGGTAGCGGAGGGGACAAAGAACTGGGATAGGAGATGCATGTATGAAGGAAGAAGTATGATGTGAGGGAGGGAGAGAATGTGACAGAGGCAGTGAAAGGGAACGGATGTCTTAAAATCACATGCACGATGAAACAGCCAGGGCAGAAGATGCAGAATTTTCCTATGAGACTTGTATGCAAGAATGTATCAATGGGGAAAAGGGAGGAAGGGGGGAGGGGGAGTTGGAACATGAAAATGGGAAATACATCAGTTGAAAATCGATTCAGAAAAAAAAAAAAAAATATGCAAAAAATCATGAAGCATGATGGAACGGCCTGGGTAGAAGACATAGAATTTGCCTATGAGACTTATGCAAGAATGTACATGTATCAATGGGGGAAAGGGGCGGGGGTGGTGGGGGCAGCTGGAACATGGATCAAGTTGTATGAAAAGTGGGAAATGCATGTATCGGCTGAAATCGACCCAGGAAAAAAATGTATGAAGATTCATCATGTGATATACACAGGAACTGAATTAGCCAAATTTCACTGGCAATGCAGAGGCATAATTCATAGACGTGCATTTTTAAATGCACCGGTCTTCTGGTTGAGGGGAAATAAACAATATTAGCTGGAAATTCATGCACCTGAATGAAGTTTGGCAAAACACAGGAGAGACAGATGAGGAAGAGGAAGGCGTGAGGGGTAGGAATGGGGTGCAGAGAGAGGGAAGAGAGAGAGGGTGGGGTAGGGGGTGGGGGGTGGCGAAGTAGGGAGAGAGATAGGAGAGAGAGAGAGAGAATGTGGGGAGGATTTGGTAAGAGTGATAGAGAAAGAGATGTGAGACATGGAGAAACAAAGAAGGGGAGGGTGGGTGAACTAAAGCAACAGAGAGCCTGACTAGAGAGATGTAAAGTTGTATCAGGCTGGGGCTGCACTCCTGCTAATCTGTTATTCCCTTCCTCTATCTCTCTCCCCCTTTCCTTCCTCTTCACTGAGCCCATCACTAAGAGACCCTCCAGATATTGTCCTATCCTGCCAAATCGGTAGCACCCCAGGCCCCCAAAGAGCACTGCACTACATCTGATTAAACCTCAGCCATATTTTAGCAGCAAACCAATGTCTTTTCAAAGACTCCACTAGAGACGTTTTGTCACTTGAAAATAACTTGTCTTCTTATCATTCTTCAGCTATTGTTTAGCAGCAAACCGATGTCTCTCCACACACTTTTTTGTCAGTTTGTTAAACTGCATTGACTTTTCATTATCATTCAGCAACATTTTAAGAGCAAACCAATGTCATTTCAAAGACTCTCCTGGATGTTTTCTTAAAATAATTTGACTTTTCATTATTATTCATCATATTTCATGAGCAAAATGCTTTTGTTTTGTCAAAATACCTGACTCTTCATAATCATTATACAATGTTCTAATCTGTAAACTATATCTTACTTTTATAAAGGAGTTCTAATGACAATGCAATGTAGTTCTGTAAACCTGAAATTTATTTTTAAAAGAAATTAACAGATCACAGCCACCTGCACTCAGTAATACACAATACATTTTTCATGTGTATTATTGGGGCAAAAATATGGATTGTCCATCCTTTTCTTTTCCACTTCATGGAGCTATAAACACTAATGCTCTTATAAAAGTTATGCAAGTATTGCAAATACATGCTAGGGCAATGTATTGATGGTCAGCTCTTCAGCAGGATTATATGTAAAAAAAAATCAAATTAAAACAGATATAAGTCCATAACAAGGACAATATTTCAATGAATCTCAAAACAAGCACAGTAAAAGTGATTTTAACAACTACCAGTAAATAAACATGAACATAAAAACATTCCATCGCCTGCATGCATGGACATGAAAATGAAAAGAATTGCGCATTTGAAATTGGACCGGTAATTGCTGGAGGTGAGCAGGATTATATTCACGGTCCCCACGGCAACAATACATCATGTATCCCTGATGCAATAGACACCATCCAGCCAAGCTAGATTAGAGAGATGGCTGCAAAACCAACCCTCATCCCAACATTTCAGGACAATGCCTTCAGATCATCTACCATTTACACAACAAGATATTTTTACAAAAAATAATTTTGCTCTCTGCAATTAAAGAAGACTGTTCATTGTTCCAGAATGAATGGTTTTGCATTTCTGAGAATAAGTTCTCTTTAGAAAGCCAGACCCAATGGATTCACTGTTGGGTATCCTACCAGTATAACTTTGATATTGTGCTATAAAACCTATAATAAGCAAGATACATAAACTGCTGCTAACAAACCATCCCAACAGTCGATATTAAAGCTTGCGCACACCCACTTTATAGCATAACACACTCGTGCTTGGTGCAAAAAGCATGCAAATCCACTTACAATTAACCACAATCAAAGAGTTTAAACTGATTAACTTGTAATTAAGCAGCAGCGTGAGAAAATAGACTTGAGATTGCCCACAGTGTTTTTCACACTCAAGATTGAGCCATGTACAATTTTTGCACATAGGAAGGGATGGTTATCAGCGATAGCTATACATATAGACAAGGGTAGGGGGGATATGTTTAACTCTTAAAATGCCAATGTCCCAGTATTGCAGCATGCAGCACCACACATGCATGATAAAGCGCAGGAGAGGTATGTCTGGGGCGGAAGGAGTTAAACTGATTGACATGTTTGTGATTCGGGCAGGGGTAGAGACGAGCGAGTTACAGGAAGTCGTGGGCAGGAAGCGATATGGGTCAAGCACGCTGTGTGCTACAGGTGCGCGGGATAGCTTAATCAAGAAATGGGGGGTGGGGGGGGGAGGGGTGAAAGGGAGGGACAAGTCCCCTTTGTCCTGCAATCCCACCCCACTTTAAAGTTTAATGAGTGGGGGGCTTAATCCTTCAATCTAACATCTTTTAGTAGAGGGGTAAGAAAAGGAAGTAGGGGGGGGGGGGGGATGAGTGGAAAGGAATTGTGGTAGGGGTGCAATACTGCACCCTACTTTATTTGCCTGGAGGGGCTACACTCCAACTTACCCCCTAGAAAATAATAGGGCCAAGAAAGGAAGGAACAGGTGGTGGGGAGTGAGCTACACCCATTCTTTCGTAGAATCAAGGGAGGGTTGGAGCCTACCAAGAGCAAAAGTGTCATCATATACAACTACATCAGGACCATGATAGCTATAACTATCATCAATATCATCATCATCTTTATCCACATCATTACCATCACCCTCATCATCATCATCATCATCAACATCATCATCAACATCATCATCAACATCATCATTATCATCATCATCCATGCTATTACCATCATTATCATCATCAACATCGTCATCATTATCATCATCATCATCATCAACAACATTATCATCATCATCAGCATCATCATCATCATTAACATTATCATCCATGTTATTGCCGTCATCATCATCATCATCATCATCATCATCAACATCATCATCATCATCATCAAAACATCATCATGATCATCGTCATCATCATCATCATCAACATTATCATCATCATCATTATCATCCATGTTATTACCATCATTATCATCATAATCATCATTATTTGAATGACAGTTTACATTTGTAAATTCTTGTAAAATCTGCTCCTTTTTAAGTTCTCCTCATATTTTTAAGTTCAAAACTTGTTAGAAATATAAGAAAAAAACAGCACACACAAATGTAGAACTTACAGTACTCTTCAACCTTTTCCAGCATTATTTGGGCTTTAAGGCAACATTGTCAAAGTGATAATCACACTATGGATTATAACACAAATGTATTAATGCATATTCATATCTACAAAGTATACCTTCCATCTGTAAATGACAAACTGCAGCTCAATTTTATTTGTGCTTGTTACCAAGAATGTGACAGTGGAACATCCAGACTTCCTAAGGAAACATTCATGTGATGTGACACTCATGCATGTATATGTGATACGTCCACCTTGGGGTTTGTATTGTTCCTTGCTCAGTATAGGCAGCAATGTAGTCATGTATCTGGCATAAAACCTACTAATTCTTCATGAAGTCATGGCAGTCACATTACAGGCATCCATGCATCTCAACAGTCAAATCTCAAATCTACTCTGCAATGACCAGCATGAAGAAATATACAGTTTATGGAATACAGATTACCATCTTCACTGTTTCACTATGTATGCCCCATGTATGTATTATATTTCACCTGGAATGTCCACAAATCCCACAGAACAGCATTATACATGGTGCAGGAAGAACAACAATCTATAACACAAGATTCGCATCTTGGCAGACTATTTTGCTATATGTCAGTCTCTTCTCCTGACATATACTCTTCATATATCAGGTCATGTATTCACAATCACATATGTATCAATATTCCAGTCACATGCACGGACTTCTCATAGTATACCATGTGTAGACCTGAAATGATTGGGTTTATTCTTTTGGTATAGCTTTGAAAAGAGCTGCTCAGAAAAGTGAGGTAAGAAAATAGTGAGTTTATATAGAGAAGGGATCACAGCATTAACTGTTTTCAGAGCTAGTTCTATATTAACCCATCCCTCACCTTTGTTAAAGCAATGTGGTGCTTTATAGGTGTTGTGGATAAGATTTGTGCAAGAATGAATTCCTCATGGCATATAACGGATTGATGCCATTAAACATGCAATGATAGATCACAGCTCTAGTGTTTTTATCTGTTCATTGGTAGATCGCTGGCCAGCCAGCCTGCCTGCCGTACAATTAAGATAGCGACCAACCTGTTTCCCCTGTGCGTAGACAGGAAGTGTTTAATCTCACGAGTTCGGTAGCTAGCGGACAGAAGAGACCACAGAATCCTTCAGGTGACGCAACGTTCCGAGATTATCATCGCGCTACAGCTGGATCCACATGAATGTGAACATGGTCAAGTACTAGAAGCCCTGACTGTTCTTACAGCTTAACCCTCTCAGTACCAAGCACTGACAGCCGCATATCAGAAATAACTCAGTTCCTTGCTTATATGGGATTGAGTGGGTTAACCCTCTCGGTACCAAGCACAGGAGTACATTTTTGCATGAACAAATCACAACAAAATGAGACATGGAAACATGAAAACTTGACAAATTTACCCTAAATCTTCCAGAATTTGCCTCTGTTTTTCTTCCCTGCTTCAATTCTAATCAATTGTCTTTGAAAGGTTTTATTTCCTTTAACAAAGAATACATTAACTGCCTTTTTCTTTTATATTTTGTAAGTTATGTACTTCATATCTGTTGATATCGTCTACTTATTTGAAAGTGTGTGACAAACTCACAGAGAATGTGTACATGTATAGCTCTTCCATTTTGCTGCTCTCTTTAACCCTCTCTCTCCTGTTCCTCTCTAGCTGCCTCTCCTTCTTTCCATCTCTCCTCTCTCTCTCTTTCCATGTCTCTCAACCTATCTCTGTCCCTCTCTTTCACATCTTGTCTCTCTCATACCCCATTACACAATCTTAAGCAATCAAGAAACATTCTCTCTAAGTATTTTCAGAAGTGTAAAGACATGAAAATTCTGCAATCTTCTTATTTCTGTCACCATACCATATGCAGCTGACTTGTGACATTTACCAACTTTCACCACGGCCCGATGAAATATTGAAATAAAAAGCTATCAGGGAGCAAGAGAGGAGAAATTACCTAAATTACATGGCAACAGCATATCCAAGGCCTGTCATCCTTAGCAACAAACAATAACAATTCCCCACTATCGCACTAACACAATCTCACCCATTTATGACACAAAGCACACAAGACTCTATACAAACACGATGCAGTGTTCCCCCAAAGGTTTTAATTGTTAATTTTCACATGCACATCTTAATATTCAACTTAAAACCATCAAGGAGAGAAAAAGTTGCAACAATGGGGTATACTTATAAGGTCACACAATACAATCCCTCAAGTGCCATTCTCAATGCAAACATGGGTATAAATATAATTACACACTCGACTGTATCAAGAGATATTGTTTCCATTCAGACCTGTTGTGCACTGTTTGTATGTTATAACAACAGGTATATATGTGTCTGTTGTGCTCTGAGAGGCTGGGCGGTTAGCGGCTGGCCTTTGCTGCTCTCGTTTTCCTGTAGAGATAATCTTACAGAGCGCAGAGGAAATATACGTCTGTCCTCTTTTTTATTTCTGATGGCTTAAAGCCACAAGTCGAGTTGTTGTGCAGGCAATAGATTGAGGCTGCTGTGGTTTCACATGAAAGATATGTGCTAATCTGGGCTGCTACTATGATCACTGCTACTACTTCTTCTTCTTCTTCTTCTTCTTCTTCTTACTATTACTACTACTACTACTACTACTACTACTACTACTACTACTACTACTACTACTACTACTACTACTACTACTACTCCTACTACTACTACTACTACTTCTTGTACTATTACTATTACTACTACTATTACTACTTTTACTACTACTACTACTACTACTACTACTACTACTACTACTACTACTACTACTACTACTACTACTACTACTACTAGTGCTGCTGCTGCTGCTGCTTCTACTACTAGTACTTTGACTACTTCTTCTACCATTACTACTTCTATTACTTCTTCTTTTACTACTACTATACTACTACTACTACTACTACTACTACTACTACTACTACTACTACTACTACTACTACTACTACTATACTACTACTACTACTACTACTACTACTACTACTACTACTACTACTACTACTACTACTACTATACTACTACTACTACTACTACTACTACTACTACTACTACTACTACTACTACTACTACTACTACTACTACTATTACTACTACTACTTCTACAACTTCTACTACTACTACTATTACTACTACTACTTCTACAACTTCTACTACTACTACTATTACTACTACTACTACTACTACTACTACTACTACTACTACTACTTCTACTACAACTACTACTGCCACTATGGTTACTACTACTGTCATTAGTACTACTACCAGTTCTAATGCAAATTTTTATATAAACAATATACTCTACCTCTACTGCACATCAAGTTATTGGATAGGTATATGACAGTCTTTTTGTATTCATGTGTAATCCAGTTCACAACTTTCATTCATATAAGTCCTCCATCACAACGTTAATGTAACACTTGCAAAGAATATCTCAGATCCACAACATATAACATACATATATAACATAGCAAAATAGCACATTGGACAAGAGATGGTATGTGATAGAACTATATAAGAAAATCAAGCAAGTGTTTCTAGAAACTGATGACATAGCAGGTATCATTAAATCTCCAATCCTTCTTCTTCTCTCTATCCTTGCTCCTACCAAGAAACACAGAGATCTACTTTATCTGATCTCCACTATATCCATGACACGATCCTTTCAAATGAGTATAAATGAATCCTCCTCACCTTCAAACAAGACTAGAAAATTGAACAGTGGATTGAAGTCACATGGAAATTATACATTATGAAGCAACAAAGTGCCCATGATAGGAAATATTTTTTTCACTTCCGGGAAAAGGGAAAACTGCTCATTTAAGGCAAATGCAATTTGATCACTAACCCTTTGAGTTGGCAGATCTGTGCATGGGGGTTGCTTGTACTTGTGCAAAAATGCCTCAATATCGGTTCAAGAGTTAATGCAACATTACAGAGAAACAAAGCCTTCTTTAATGTGATTGAATAAAAGCTTGAATATATGAAAAACTTATCTTTGAGAGTTCAGGCAATATCATAGTAATAACAAGGAAATTACAACATTTTCAAGTAGAACACTGCTTAATATGAACATAACAAGAAAACTTTAAGTCACTACTTTTGTCGAAATAGGGACACAATGTCTAGTGTTAATTAGCACAATCATTAACACCATGTTCATGTCAAACATGTCTTTAGCACATTCATTGTTCTCTTAACAGTGCTATGAACTGTCCCTTTCTTTCTAGGACAGAATGGTGCTTATTAGCACCATGCCAAACTGGTGTCACTATTGTAACAATGATGGTTCCTTCCAAAGAGGACCTCTTTTCTGAGACTGCATAATCATTATACTGTCTAATTGACCAACTTTGGCTCCTGAATTTTTAAAATGATATGGGAAATGAATATACCTTTTGATATCAAAAATGTGCACTCACAATCAACTTTTATGATGCTCATTTGTAAACTTATAAATCTATATAATTCACACTAAAGAAGTTACAATGACATTCACTCCGAACATAATTATAACCAAATGCACATAACTTCCATTACATAGCAAAACATACACACTGATATGTATTTTCAAAACATACATCATCAATAACAAATAATTTAAATAGATATTTTTTCAAGAGATTTTAGTGACTGTTTTCACCATTCACAAACATAATTTTATCAAGATTATGGTATACATTACACAGCTCCCCTACAACACATACTACCTACATATTCACAATAGTTCTTCGAGGAGGAAATATAAATTCATTTCTTCTCTTTGTGGGAGTCATGTGACGAGAGTCCCCTATTCTAACAGATGTGCACGTTTACAAGGCATACAGCGATACTTTGCCCTCACAAGTTCAGTTTAGCCTTGATATTTCCTTGTCTTCATCCTAGGTCTATAACCCACAGTAAAATGATACACACACATACATACACACACACAAACACGCACACACTGAGGTATGAAGGGCCTTGTGGTATACGCATACAGGTCTTGATGGGTTAAAGAGCGGAGTGGAAATGTGATATGCGTGACCTAGGATGAAGCTGGAGCTCAAGACATACATGCTGGTAGGAAGGGCCCTGTAAACACACAGAGTCCACCATCACTGTCAAAAGTACAGCCTTAGTATACAGTGAAAGAAAAACAGCTAGATCTAGCACTTTTAGCAAGTTTGCTTTGACATGTTAACAAGCTTGACAATTATCATAACTATGAAAATCACTAGTAAGTTGATCTAAATAGATACAAATATAACATAATGTTTTCCCTGAGTTATCAACTGTTTAGTGTACATGCATATATACAACTTAAAACAATCATTGAGGGAAAAGTTGAACAATGGTTTACTTCGAAACAGAAAGTTGACGATCAGTGTCAAAAGTATTCCCAAGCAGTGACGAGATGACAGGATGTAACATTTTTTTAAAATTTGTGCTTTGACATGCTATGTAATAAGCAGCAGAGGAAAGTTAAAGTTTGACAATTATTGTAACTATTACAATCAATTGTAATTACCATGGAAACCATCTATCAGCTGTAACTAGTCTAGTCATGGTAGTTAAAATAAATTATTACAATGGGCCATCAACTAGAACACGATGGATTTGCAGCTAAATTTTGATTCATATCAACAAAAAACTATATATGACCTTAATGAGCTGTGCCCTTCCTCAGCTGATACACTTCATTATCTAGTTCAAGGTTTATTGATAAAAAACAAAGACATACCTGCGTGGCAACCAAATGATGAATTTTTACATGTGTATAAACTTAAAAGACTTAGACAAAAGATACAATATAGGCATTTGTAAAAAGGATATATATTATTATGTGTAATATAATATGTATTTTTTGCCTGAAGACACATCTATCTTTTAGGGCTCTAGTTACCTCAGTAACACAAAAAATAGAACTATGGAGAGAGAGGGGGGGGGGGGGGATATGCAAATACACGCCCTCACCCCCCCCCCCCCCCCCCCAGCCCGTGCTGTATTTCTTTTCACAATCAACATTAATACCCTCTCTCCATCAGATTTCTCTATCACTGGCATCAACTATTATAAAGCAGCAACAGTTCTAATGCTGAGAGCTCATTGGCTGTTACCAATTAAATTACACACTCACCCCCTTATGTGCCATTGGTGCCATTTGACACAAATCATACACACACACAGATAAAGATGACTTGGATTGGATAAAGGATGAATTGATGGTGAGTTATGCCATTACGTGCCACTATGTATTGTATTAGTTGTACACAGGGCCCCCAGGGAGAACAGTACAATCTCACTGCTGGGGCTACCCTGTATAAAAAAAGACTCAATGAATGAATGAATAAATACATCAAATTATAATTTTTGCAATAAGGGAGCAGAGGGGTAGATCTTTGACTGAATTTGGATTTCCGAGAAATATATCTGACTAAGTTTACATTTGGCCACCTATTCTTTTATAGTTTTAATAACATGGATTCAATTATAGAGAAAGGTTGCCATGTTAGGCTGTGATGACCTCACTGGGTACATCACAAGGGGAATGACTTTGTCTAGGAAAGATTTGCAAGGATAAACAAAGCAACAACAACAAACGCACAACTGCTCAATCTTTTCACAAGTGCGGAAAGACTAGGGTGTCTTCGCTTCTCCCCTGAGCCTGATTCCTCAACGAAAAAAAAAATGGAAGGAGGAAAGACAAGAAGACAAAAAAAAAGGTCCATGAAAGACAATGAACCAGGACTTTATGGAAATTAGTCGGAAACCTAATCCCACTTATAGACCTCGGTATGAAAACAATATCTGGTCCGGGGAGAGAGCGCGGGTCCGTAGAAAATAACAAGGCGCGTCATGAAATATTCAATGTGGCTGTGAGCTGGGTCCCCCAACTTGATACTGACAATACATCACCTCATATACAGGATGATCAATGCTCCCAGACTGAACGTGTGACGCCCGCGTGTCTCTCACGCAACCAGCGCCCGTCGTCTGCAGAAAAATCATATTTGCCTTATATATGTGTGCGTATGTGTGTATGTGTGTGTCTGTTTGTCCGTCTAAGTGGTCTTGTCTAATTACTGGACACATCGATTCCCCCTTCTTCTGGAGGAAAATCATATTCACCTTTAATATGTATGTGAGTGCGTGTGTATGTGTGTGTGGTCTTGTCTAATTACTGAACACAGATTTTCCCTTCTTCTGGAAGAAAATCATATTTACCTCATGTATGTGTGTATGTATGTGAGTGCGTGTGTCTGTCTGTCTCTGTGGTCTTGTCTTATTATACTGGACACATCAATTCCCACTTCTTCTGGAAAAAAAAAATCATCTTCACCTGATGTATATGTGTATATACTGTGTATGTGGGTGTGTATGTGTGTATAGATTGTATGTATGTGTATGTGTTAACATACTGCATGTATGTGTGTGTCTCTGTGGTCTTGTCTAATTAATGAAACATTGATTCCTCTTCCTCTGGAGAAAAATCACATTCACCTTGTGTACACGTGGTCTTGTCTAACTACTGGACACATCAATTCCTCTTCTCTTTTTATTCAGAGTGCATTAATTCAAGCTCACAGCGGTTTGAATAAGAAATCTAAAGCACTCATTCACACCTTGTGACAGACCACAGGACATGATGTACTAGTTGATGGTAACATGGATGAGATACATGCATGCAGGGGCAGATCCAGGATTTTGGGAAAGGGGGGGGGGGCACATTTAAATAATGTGATGACTAAAAAGAAAGAGAAAGGTCCTATCCTCACTTCCAAAGGGGGGGGGGGGGGGGGGGGGGACACGGGCCGGATGTGCCCCGTCCCCCCCCCCCCCCCCCCCACTGCATGCATGCATGCTACTTTAACATATACTCATTCACCAGCAAGGCATTTGGGAGGAAAAATTTATCCCTTTTTTTGCTTTCAATTTGACAATGCTTCTTCATCAAAATAAGATTTTAATTGTAAAACTGAACAAATGTTTGATATTAAATTAGTATGATGTCAAAAACATGCGTTTCAAAGCAATAATTGTGCTAATTTAAGGATGTAGTGATTGGTTCACTTTATAAAAACATTACAAGGGTTAAAATGCATTCTTTCATTTGATACATCTGTCATGATTCGATCTACTTTTAGCCACCAAACCACATTTTGGGGCTCTTGGTCTCAGTTGGGTTATTGTTTCTGTTCTAAGTAATACACATAATGAAATCATACAGAGCACTTATGAAAGGTGCACATTAAAGAAACCATTAACCATTTCATATTGTATATATTATATCTTGTGTGTTTTCCACATGTATTTATTAGTTTACTATGATCAATTACATTGTGAACAAAATGCCTGACATACAATTATTGTCATTATGTTAACTGTCGATCATGCAATTATGGGACTTAACAAATCAGAACATTTTTTCACAGTTGAAATGATGAGTAAATAAATCAGTCTTGACTTCCCAGAAATAGTTTTCTCAAATGTAATGCTACCTTTTCTAAGTAAATAACTCTCTTGGAATTCCTCAAAAAATGAGGTTTAACAGAAAAAAAATCACAATGTATCATTCCATACACTAATCATTTCATATTCAGTCTCAATTCTAATTACTGTCATTTTAAACAAAACACTGTGAAGTACAGCTTTCTACCTGATATATTGGGTTCATGTGCATAGAATGTTTGGTTACGTATCACAATGTAATGAACACACTACGACTGATGATGCGATTTGTAACACCAAATAAAGCATCTGCCCTAAAGAAATATATGTATTATTATAACAGAACAGATATATTAACATCTGTACAATCATAATTATTGAAATAACCTTGCCTTTTGCTGCTTGTTCAACTCAATTTGGGCCGATATAGATTGTGATTTAAAACAATTTTGGAGCCAATGGCTCAATTGTACATAAGAGCATAATTACATTCTAATTTTAACAAACAAATAGTGCAATAAATTGCAATAAATACAAGGTAACCAGCACTACAAGTAGCAGATAATAGACAATTTTCATTTATATACAAATTTTATGTACATTGTTCAAAATGTTACTAATAGTAACCACAAAGCTTGTCCGAGGTTTGTCAGAGTAGCAATAACAAACAGCATGTGTTCCACAAATCGAAACTGAATCAACTACATTTTAACTTTATAACTTTTTATTACACAATTGGGGAAAAGTTGTGAATACATTACAAAAATGGTATATCATCATCATTAGCAATATTATTAATAGCAGAGCATAAGAAACAGTAGCAAGAGCTGAAAGAAGAGCTGCAGCATTTCAAGTAAATTAGTAGCGGTGGTATTAGAAAAAGCTGTTGCAGTGGTAACATTACTAGTAGCATGCAGTAGCAGCAACAGCATAAGTAGTTACTAGTTTGTGAGGACAACCCCCCCCCTTTTTTTTTAGTCAGTCAGTCTGTTAGTCAGCGAGGATGAAATGTTTAAAATTCAAGTATGCTTCTTAACACACCTGGCTACAGATAGTCTATTTTACAGACATACTTTTAGTAAGTGGCCTGCAGTCTAAGTTGTAGTAGTAGTAGTAGTACAAGTAGTTTTATTATTATTATTATTAGTAGTAGTAGTAGTAGTAATAGAAGAAGTAGTAGCAGTAGAAGAAGTAGCAGTAGAAGTAGTAGCAGTAGTAGTAGTAGTAGTAGTAGTAGTAGCAGTAGTAGCAGTTATAATCCTTGTTCTTCTGGTAAAGTTGGTAGTAAAAAAGTAGTCAAGTCATTAATGTGGTGTTAATGGTGGTAGTAAAACAAGAAGCATGGTGGTAGCCATGGCGATGGTGTGGTGACTGTGTTAATGGTGTTGGTGATGGCAGTAAAATAAAATTAATACAGGTAATTGTAGAAGTGGTATAGTAGAAGTAGTTAGTAATCATAGTAGTAAGAGTAGTAGTAGTAGTAGTAGTAGTAGTAGTAGTAGTAGTAGTAGTAGTAGTAGTACTAGTAGTGGTAGTAGTAGAAGTATTAGAAGTAATTATAGTAGTATACATAGTAGTGGTAGCAGTTACAGTAACAGTAGTAGTAGTATTAGAAGTAGTAGTAGTAGTAGTAGTAGTAGTAGTAGTAGTAGTAGTAGTAGTAGTAGTAGAAGTAGTAGTAGAAGTAGTAATAGTAGTATGTATAGTAGTAGTAGCAGCTTACAGTGACAGTAGTAGTAGTAGTAGTAGTAGTAGTAGTAGTAGTAGCAGTAGAAGTAGTAGTAGCAGCAGTAGTAGCAGTAGCAGAAGTAGTAGTAGTAGTAGTAGTAACTGCAGTAGTAGTAACAGCTGTAATGGTAAGAAGACCCCAAATAGAGCTAAGCCTACAGCATTGAATTCATGTTTAGGTACCTGTATTAATCCTGCCTCCAGTTCTACCAAGCAATTTGAAACCGAGCCATTTTACAACTTCCTCTGATTTCCCCAGGTTCCAATAAATTTTGCCGCATCCCGGGTTCCAGAGAACTATTAGATGCTGCAGGATCCTGGTTCCTGTTAGCCTGAGGAAGACATGGATCAGAAGAAAAGGATAAAGAATAGATAAAATCATAATAATAACACACAAAATAGCAGAGACAGCATAGACAGGTACTTTATGAGATTATGCAGCTCTTTATGTTAGCACCGTGCAGTGTGTGCCAGAGAGTCGTCATGGTGACAGTTATGAAGCAGTACTGTACACATTTGAAAAGTGGACAAGAACAGCTACAGCGATATGAAATTACTAGAAAAAGTGATTGGAAAGTGATTATTATCTGTAGAAAGAGAAAAAGAAAGAAGGGGAGAGAGACAGAGAGAGAGAGAGAGAGGGGGAGGGAGGGAAAGAAAAAGAAGAAAGAGACTGAGAGAGAAAGAGAAAGACAAAAGAGTGAGAAAGAAAAAGGAAAGGAAAATTGAGAAAAAGAGAAAGAATATTGTAGAAAGCGAAGAGAAAGAAAATTGTAGAAAGCGATGAGGAACATAGCTAGATATGGTATGCCTCGGCCCTCTTGTGCAGATGCACCGTTTTGCCATTATAATTTTGCTTAAATAGTTATAATTTTGCTTAAACATTATATAGAGGTTTTCTGCCACTGCATGGAGGAACATCACAGAATATTCTCACTGATGGAACGTAAATAAGTCACAAGCTGAAAAAGAATGACGTATTTGCTCCCAAAGTGGTAGTACAAAATCCTTAGGTTTGAACATTTTTTAAAGTTTACAACAACAATGTCAGCATCTGTTCTATCATTTAGGTTGGTCTACTGAGAGCACCTAGTCTCACATTACTAGTAAATTATGTTATAAGTCATCTAGTCCACCTTTTGTTAGTAGCCCTACTGTGGGTAAGTGGTTAAAACATGCACACACCAATTACACACACAGGCGGGTATAGGCAAGGTACAGACATTGTATGATATAAACCTTGGCACTACACTTCTGATGTTTGATATGGTGCCATCAAGAAAATTCTAGATGTTTCAGGTATTGGCTGGAATCAACTCAAGATGAAAACAACGCTTCCACAAGTGCTTTCCAGTGTTTTGTGAAGTATTTTGGTGAGTATTGCCATACAGGTAGGTACACAAGTCTATATTTAAGAAAAATCTAAGCAAGCTTCCTACATTTAAAGACATACCATCAACTATGATACAGTACATGAAACCTACTCAAGTGATCACCTTGATAGAAAGACCACTTGTCCATCCAGACCACATTTGTTGTTCCCCTTGAGAAATGTTTCGTACTGAAACCTGTACATAAAGACTTGTGCAGTCCTTACGTACAGGTTTTACCCACTGCTAAGAAGTGATTTGAGAAGATGTGATAACATCTATGGAATGAATGTCATCATTGAGTGCATGTATTGCCACATGTTGGAGTCAACTTTCCAATCATCACCCCCTACTATAGGGTAGGGCCCTGCAAGTTGCCCCTCACCCTTGAAACCCAGGAGATAGCGGTAGGTCAGTACTGCTGTATTAGCTTTGCAGATGACGAGCCAGCCGTTAATAACCACAAAGAAAAGATCGGACAGGTCTTCATACTGATCCACAAGATCTGGCGTTGCGGAGTTTCCCATTTCTAGGTTGGCCATTTTGATGACGGATTTGTTGTTGCTAAATGTTTCATTCCATATGACCAGCTTGCTCACATCATCAATAGCCAGACTGGAGTACAGTAGTTGACGCAATACCTTGCCTTGGGCGAACTTGCGGAAATATTCTGGTTGGCAGTTGCTTATGTTGCATCGCTTTATGCCTGATTTGTCCAACCAGTATAGCTCCCTTTCTTGGGAATATAGGGTGACCTTGAATGGACCGTCCAAGTAATTTTTGCTAGATCTGCGGTTGGTTTGGTTGGGTTGGTAAACAACGTCCATGTCGCCCAGGTGGGGGAGAAGATATCGCCTGATGGAATTGTCTTTGGGATAACCCACAATCAACCAATTCCCTTCATGTGAATTGTCGATGACTAGACTGCCTTGACCATCCACAGGCTGAAAATCAGAATGGAGCCAAATATGCTCAGTGAAGTTGTTTCTTAGTGATATCCTCAAGAGGTCTTCCATGTTGACAGTATAGAGCACATCATGAACGTCATCGTAGACTGCAGACAAAACAGTGTCGCGTAGATGATAGAGTGACTTCAGGTCTGGTAATGAGAAGATTTGGAAGCCATCGTCGGCGAGGAGGACTCCAATGTTGGCCTCCTCTTCACAGTGATCGCCAACACGTCCGAACGGACAGATACATGTCAGATTGTGCATGCCTGACACCACCACCTCATAGCATGTCTCGTTCTGCGGGCAAGGGTGGATCGGACAAGGAATATCTTCACGTGGGTGATACAGTGGAGCATTACATGTGATGATATCACCATCGGCAGCCTGTGAAGTAACATTACCCACAGGCATTACTCCATCATTCCTTAAAAAGCCTCGGCAGAGTGTTTGTAAACTTCCTGGCTTCTCCACGCTTGGACATGATGCAGTTACCTGACATAGCGCCACCCGATGAGCAAGAATGAGGATCGCAATCACAGTGGATTCAAATTCCATTTCTACCACTTTTGTGGCTCACCTTAGTGTTACGAGGTACTTGTACTGAACTGTGGAGAGCACACATATGTGTGCCACAAAGCCACAAAGAGCAAAGTCTAACCATGATGACGATTGACAGTTAAACTTTCTAGGCCAGATGACTGCCATTTGATTTAATTTGTGTTTATTACTTATGGAGAAATGCATCCATGGCGCATAAAGAATAAAAACTCTCCGACATAAAGTCTGAGAATATTGTTACTTTTTTAGTAGTAGTAGTAGTAGTAGTAGTAGTAGTAGTAGTAGTAGTAATAGTAGAAGTAGTTTAGTATTATTATTAGTAGAAGTAATAGTAGAAGTAGTAGAGTATAGTAGTAGTAGTTGCAGTAGCAGTAGTTGTAGTAGTAGTTGTAGTAGCAGTAGTAGCAGTTATAATCATTGCTCTTCTGGTAAAAGTGGTAGTAAAAAAGTAGTCAAGTCATTAATGTGGTGTTAATGGTGGTAGTAAAACAAGAGGCATGGTGGTAATCATGGTAACGGTGTGGTGGCTGTGTTAATGGTGTTGGTGATGGCAGTAAAGTAGCATTAATAGAAGTAATTGTAGAAGTGGTATAGTAGAAGTAGCTAGTAATCATAGTAGTAGTAGTAGTAGTAGTAGTAGTAGTAGTAGTAGTAGTAGTAGTAGTAGTAGTAACTGCAGTAGTAGTAACAGCTGTAATGGTAAGAAGACCCCAAATAGAGCTAAGCCTACAGCATTGAATTCATGTTTAGGTACCTGTATTAATCCTACCTCCAGTTCTACCAAGCAATTTGAAACTGAACCATTTTACAGCTTCCTCTGATTTCCCCAGGTTCCAATAAATTTTGCCGCATCAGATGATATAAACTTTGGCACTACACTTCTGATGCTTGATGTGGTGCCATCAAGAAAATTCTAGATGTTTCACGTATTGGCTGGAATCAACTCAAGGTGAATGGAGGGCTATTATATACAAAAACAACGCTTCCACAAGTGCTTTCCATTGTTTTGTGAAGTATGCAATCTTAAGATTTTGGTGAGTATTGCCATACAGGTAGGTACACAAGTCTATATTTAAGAAAAATCTAAGCAAGCTTCCTACATTTAAGGACATACCATCAACTATGATACAGTACATGAAACCTACTCAAGTGATCACCTTGATAGAAAGACCACTTGTCCATCCAGACCACATTTGTTGTTCCCCTTGAGAAATGTTTCGTACTGAAACCTCTACATAAAGACCACCTGCATATAAAGACCACATATTTTGACTTACTGGTACGTACAGGTTATACCCACTGCTAAGAAGTGATTTGAGAAAATGTGATTACATCTATGGAATGAATGTCATCATTGAGTGCATGTATTGCCACATGTTGGAGTCAACTTTCCAATCATCACCCCCTACTATAGGGTAGGGCCCTGCAAGTTGCCCCTCACCCTTGAAACCCAGGAGATAGCGGTAGGTCAGTACTGCTGTATTAGATTTGCAGATGACGAGCCAGCCGTTAATAACCACAAAGAAAAGATCAGACAGGTCCTCATACTGATCCACAAGATCTGGCGTTGTGGAGTTACCCATTTCTAGGTTGGCCATTTTGATGATGGAGTTGTTGTTGCTAAATGTTTCATTCCATATGATCAGCTTGCTCACATCATCAATAGCCAGACTGGAGTGCAGTAGTTGACGCAATACCTTGCCTTGGGCGAACTTGCGGAAATATTCTGGTTGGCAGTTGCTTATGTTGCATCGCTTTATGCCTGATTTGTCCAACCAGTATAGCTCCCTTTCTTGGGAATAAAGGGTGACCTTGATTGGACCGTCCAATTCATTTTTGCTAGATCGGTTGGTTTGGTTGGATTGGTAAACAACGTCCATGTTACCCAGGTGGGGGAGAAGATATCGCCTGATGGAATTGTCTTTGGGATTACCCACAATCAGCCAATTCCCTTCATGTGAATTGTCGATGACTAGACCGCCTTGACATGCCATAGGATCATCATTAGAATGGAGCCAAATATGCTCAGTGAAGTTGTTTCTTAGTGATATCCTCAAGAGGTCTTCCATGTTGACAGTATAGAGCACATCATGAACGTCATCGTAGACTGCAGACAAAACAGTGTCGCGTAGATGATAGAGTGACTTCAGGTCTGGTAATGAGAAGATTTGGAAGCCATCGTCGGCGAGGAGGACTCCAATGTTGGCCTCCTCTTCACAGTGGTCGCCAACATGTCCAAACGGACAGATACATGTCAGATTGTGCATGCCTGACACCACCACCTCATAGCATGTCTTGTTCTGTGGGCAAGGGTGGATCGGACAAGGAATATCTTCACGTGGGTGATACAGTGGAGCATTACATGTGATGATATCACCAATGACAGCCTGTGAAGTAACGTTACCCACAGGCATTACTCCATCATTCCTCAAAAAGCCTCGGCAGAGTGTTTTTAAACTTCCTGGCTTCTCCACGCTTGGACATGATGCAGTTACCTGACATAGCGCCACCTGATAAGCAAGAATGAGGATCGCAATCACAGTGGATTCAAATTCCATTTCTACCACTTTTGTGGCTCACCTTAGTGTTACGAGGTACTTGTTCTCAACTGTGGAGAGCACACATATGTGTGCCACAAAGCCACAAAGAGCAAAGTCGAACCATCATGACGATTGACAGTTAAACTTTCTAGGCCAGATGACTGCCATTTGATAGAATTTGTGTTTATTACTTGCGGAGAAATGCATCCATTGTGCATAAAGAATAAAAACTCTCCGACACAAAGTCTGAGAATATTGTTACTCCTTTACACCTGTGACTACAGAAGTGAAACAGAAGACTCTGTCTGTTTGATCAATAATGCAGTGCTGTTTTTCCGATTAAACAAAATATTTTTTTATACCGATGGTTTTGAGTGGTATACACACGTAAAGATACTAAGTTGCTCCTCATACGTGGTTGAGAGGCAAAAGATCAATAAATAAATGATAGCCTACGTGTAATTAAAGGTAAAGTGCCCCATTTGCAAAGATCATAAAACTCTGCCGTCATAAGTCCATTAACTTTTTCAGGAAAAGCGTAAAAACTAATTTTGTTACGAAAAGTGAACAAAATTGACCTGCTTAAGCTTTGAATCCTCCCCCCCCCCCCAATGTTAGGTAGCATCTATAGTCTTCATTTGAAAAAAAAAATTGTATTTAGACTACTACACTACCTTTAAAAGTCACCCACATTATAAATTTCTCAGCAATCTCAAACTGACATTACTAATATTACTATTACTAATAATGCTGTTCTTATGTATTTAACACCAGGTTCGTGGATGATTAAATTTGTTAATTCACACAACAGAATGACTGAAAAAGTGCACAATAATTATCTTTGATTCTATTCGCTCTATATTCTTGCTTCATTGATGATCTGTAGATGTTTAAGCAGATGAAATCAAAGACAATTGTGCCAGACAACCTGATGCTATATTGGGCCAGTGGAGCATAGACGGTTAAAGAGACAGTCCACCCTCAAATTAAGTTGGTTTGGATCGAAACAGAAAGAAGAAAGAAACATATTAAGGGAAGGTTTGAGGAAAATTGGTCAAAAGATATAAAAGTTATGATTGTTTTAAACATTTGATTTTGTGACTTCATGTGCGAGTTGCATGTTGTGTACTTCAGTACTTTTCCCACAAGTTGCTTTTTTTCTGCTCTTTGATGAAGATTTTTTTTTTCATAGTTATGTGATGAAAAACACGTGTCTTATGATATACCAAAGACACAGGTAAAATAGATAATATCTTCATGAGAAATTTGACATTTAAAAAAAAAAAAAATCACAACATAACTGAGAGAACTTTGCATGCGACGTCAGAAAATTAAAATTTTAAATTCTAATAACTTTTTTTCCTTTGACCCATTTTTGTCAAACCTCCCCAATGTCTTTCCTTTATGTTTCTGCTTTAATTAAAAGCAACTAAACTTCAGGGTAAACTATCCCTTTAATAGGTAAAGATTCACTCTGAACGCTCACAATCGGTACTGTCCATTTGATAATGTACACCAATTACTGGGTCTCTGCCAAATACATGAGCACAAAGCGCATCAACTCAACGAGGAAGTGAACATACAATCTATGAACAACTTAATGATGAGTAGTAATCAAAACATATCTGTAATTTCATCCAGTTCTACGTGACAAGACGATGGAAATTCTACCCCATACCCATCAGTATGTCCAAACTGTTGTACATGTCTGGAATGGACAAAGACACACTCCCACGTCTACAAGAATTGAATCCTCATTTTTATTTCCCCTCATGTGGCGGTGTGTGTAGTCCAAACATCTTCTGTTTTTTCTTCGGGTGATGTGTCTGTTGCTTAGTTTTCATGAATTTATGAGAAGATATTTCTCAACCACTTGTCTTTGATGAGGAGTTGATGTATGTGTTGCTAACAGGATATACATCATTCCAACATAAGATGTGGAGACATAAGTGCAAATGTCATTACTCAGAAGTTGAAAGATATGTGAAGTGATTTTAAAGGCCCTTTCAGCCCTTTTACAAAACTCATGAGACTCTGCATGGATCAGCACTATACCCTGATGATAACATGTATGAAATCTCACAGTCATAGCATCATGAACCTCTTTGGGCAAATTGAAATAATCTCCACGTTTCAAATGCCCTGTTTCGTAGCACACCATAGTCTACATACTCAAAATCTAAAGATCATATAACGTCAAAATCAGTCTCCAGTTCTGATATTGTGAGGGAAGTATTTTTCTTGTATTTCCCATGGTATCTACACACGTTTTTTGACATGCAAAAGTACTACCATATCTTTACATGGAACATAATGTTGATATGGGTGTAAAGAAAAAGGTGTTGCAGAATATGTGACATGCTGACAATAATGATGCATTGTCCATTTCACTCTATAGCATAGGATTTGGCAATGACTAGCATTTTGACGATAATAACAGTTAGTGGGTATTATTTCAGGTTATTTCATGAGTTAGTCATACATCAGACTTAGAGTTTACCAATGTCTTACAATTGTATATTAGACTTTAGAGGATATTAACACTTGATTCATACCTGTCCTGCTCTCTACACAGAAGACTGTGAACATTGCTATTCCAGCGTCTGCTGATCCAGGCAAACAGTACAGGTACTCATTTATGTTCACAGTCTAGAGTACTGGCCTAGCTACCACCATGCCTGTCGTATCCTGCCCAATCCCAGGCTGTGACTACACTACGCCAGAGCTTGATGCCTCTATTGTCGCTGCCCTACTCACAACCCACTGCACAATTCACGCCTCTGGGACAGGGCCAGCTGCCAAGATAGAGAAAGTCAAGAGGCCTACCATAGCTGCAGCTGGTACTAGTGAAGACTGGGCTTACTTTACCTCCCGATGGTCAGATTATGTGGAGGCCACAAGGGTCTCTGGCAAGAACAGGGTCATGCAGCTCCTTGAATGCTGCGAGGAGCCCCTTCGCAAGGACCTTACAAGATCCTCTGGTGGCAGCCTCACCGTCAAGTCTGAAAAGGAGGTGCTCGCAGCCATCAAGAGACTCGCTGTACGTGAGGAAAACACCATGGTTGCTCGTGTGACACTGCATAACATGCGTCAGGATCGGGAAGAGACAATTCGCAGCTTCGGAGCCCGCTTACGAGGTCAAGCCGGCATCTGTAAATTTGTCATCAAGTGCCCAGGCTGCTCCATCGATGTCAACTACACTGATGAGATACTGCGGGATGCCCTGACCAGGGGAATCGCTGACCCCGAGATCCAGCTCGACCTTTTGGGAGACAAGAACCAGACCATGGATCTAGAAGACGTCTTCCAGTTCATAGAGGCAAAGGAAGCCGGGAAGCGTTCCGCATCTTCTCTCCTTGACTCTCATGCCGTGAACTCTGCCAGCAGCTCATACCGGAGGACCAAGCAAACGCACCTCAAGGAGAGCCAAGACTTGTGTGACTACTGTGGAAAAAAGGGACATGGTCGGGGCGCCCCTGCTCGCATCCGTAAGACACAGTGCGACGCATATGGACACAAATGCAGGCACTGTGACAGGCTCCACCACATGGAGAATGTATGTCGCAGTAGGGACAATCCACGACGTCCCCCTCCAGCAAAACCAGAGGGACTTGAGAATGCAGCCTTTGACTCCTTTTGTTCTGTCCATGGCTACGATCGCTCATGTGGTGGCCACGGCATTCCCCTTGATCATCATGTATATGATAGCCTTAACCAGGCATGGATCAGAAGGAAATCTTCCCCGCAACCCTTCATAGATGTCACTGCTCAGGTTGTTCCTGATGACTATGAAGCTCTTGGGTTTCGCCTCTCCTCCCCCACGATGCCTCACTCTACCCCTGCTATGGCTGACACTGGGTGCCAGAGCTGCTTAGCCGGCATGAAGATCGTTCGACGTCTTGGATTACGTCAACAGGACCTCATCCCTGTCAGCATGAAAATGCGCACTGCCACGAAGGGGGGTGTCAGGATTCTTGGGGCCGTTCCGCTGTGTTTGTCTGGCAGGGCTCCCTCAGGTCATACAGTCAGGACGAAACAGCTGACTTACGTCACCAACAGCTCTGATCAGCTCTTCCTCAGCCGGGAAGCGTGCGTTGGCTTGGGAATCATCTCGGACAGTTTTCCACAACTGGGTGTGACACAGGAGCGGCCCCTGATGGATACGACTGCAGCCCTTGAGGGGACCCCTGCTGGGAAAACCTGCCAATGCCCCAAGCGCCAAAGGCCACCGCCACCCCCTACCTCACTGCCTTTCCCAGCGACTGAGGAAAATCGTGAGAAACTCCAGCGATACCTCCTGGACTATTACAAGAGCAGCACATTCAACACTTGTGAACACCAGCCCCTGCCCCTGATGGATGGCCCTCCTATGAAACTGATGGTGGATCCAGATGCAGAGCCTATCGCACATCACACCCCTGTGCCTGTCCCACTCCACTGGCGGGATGCTGTCAAGGCCGGGTTGGATCACGATGTTCAGCTGGGCGTACTTGAACCTGTCCCAGTTGGGGAGCCTGTAACCTGGTGCCACAGGATGGTCGTGTGTGCTAAGAAGACTGGCGAGCCAAGAAGGACTGTTGACTTCCAGGCCCTAAATGCACATGCCACCCGTGAGACACACCACACCCAATCTCCTTTCCTTTAAGCTCGGTCGGTTCCACATGGCAAGAAGAAGACTGTCTGTGATGCTTGGAACGGCTATCACAGTGTACCTATCTGCCAGGAAGACCGCCATCTCACAACTTTCATAACGCCCTGGGGACGATACCGCTACAAGACCGCCCCGCAGGGGTACATTGCCTCTGGCGATGGCTACACCAGGCGATATGATGAGATTGTGTCGGCCATCCCGTGCAAGACAAAATGTGTTGATGACGTCTTACTCTGGGCTGACACGTTAGCTGACAGCTTCTTCCAAGCTATCCAGTGGCTGGATGTCTGCGGCCGGAACGGGATCGTTCTCAACCCTAGCAAATTCACATTCGGTGCAGACGTCGTTGAATTTGCAGGCTTCGAAATCACTACTGACAGTGTCCGACCATGCCGGAAATACCTGCAGGCGATCCTCGACTTCCCGACACCCACTACCATCACTGATGTGCGATCATGGTTCGGGCTCGTCAACCAGGTGTCATATGCCTTCAGCATGACAGAGAAGATGCTACCGTTTCGTCAGCTCCTGAAGCCTAGTACGCCATTCGTGTGGACCAATGCCCTCCAGCTTGCCTTTGAAGAGTCCAAGGCCTTCATTGCCAGCGAGATTGAAGATGGCGTACGGATCTTTGACCCCACCAAGCCTACCTGCCTGGCTACGGACTGGTCCAAGGATGGTATTGGTTTTTGGCTTTTGCAGAAACATTGCGATTGCAGTGGCACTACCCCCTTCTGCTGTGTCTCTGGTTGGAAAATAACTCTTGTAGGCAGTCGATTTACTCATGCTGCTGAATCTCGCTATGCCCCAGTAGAAGGCGAGGCGCTTGCAGTTGCAGACGCCCTTGACAAGGCACGATACTTCGTCTTGGGGTGCGAGGATCTCATCGTTGCCGTCGACCACAAGCCACTACTCAAGATCTTTGGTGATAGGGCCTTGGAGGGAATCCCTAATCCCCGCTTGCGGAATCTTAAGGAGAAGACATTGCGATACAAGTTCAAGATGGTCCATGTCCCAGGCATCCGTCACCGTGCTACAGACTGCCTCTCTCGTCACCCAACAGGTGAGCCTGAGAAGTTACACCTCCCGGATGACGTAGCGGTGGTCAATATGGTACCACCATCGCTCCTCCACTCACCAACCCTCATGGGGGGCCTTCGAACCTTAGACCCGTCCACGGATGCTGTTGAAGTCTGCACACTCTCAACTGCCATGTGTGCTCTGGACTCTATTCACCTCAAGTCAGTTACATGGGACCGAGTACGTTCCGCCACCGCAAGTGATGACACCACGCAGGCACTCCTTGACCTCATTGAGTCTGGCCTGCCTGACCATCGCCATGCGTTTCCCCAACCCCTTCGTGAATATTCCCAGTTTCGAGATGGACTTTCTTCAGTTGATGGAGTTATCCTGTACAATGATCGTGTGCTTATTCCTCCTTCACTCAGGGATGAAGTCTTGAGCCACCTTCATGCTGCCCACCAGGGGATTACGTCAATGACCGCTCGTGCTGAAGCATCTGTCTTCTGGCCTGGCATCACTCCGGCGATTGCTGCTCTACGTGCGGGATGCACTCAGTGTAACCGTATAGCACCCTCCAATCCCAGTGCGCCACCAGTTCCACTGCTCTCGCCAGTCTACCCCTTCCAGTGTATCTGCGCGGACTACTTTCATTACAAAGGATGCAACTATTTGGTCATAGTGGACAGGTACTCGAACTGGCCAATCGTTGAACGGTCTGCGAATGGGGCGGATGGCCTAATCACGTGCCTACGTCGCATCTTTGCCACTTTTGGCATTCCTGATGAGCTGACCTCTGATGGTGGCCCTGAATTCACGGCGGTAGCTACACGCCTTTTCCTCGCCAACTGGGGTATCCATCATCGCCTAGCCTCTGTTGCCTTTCCCCACAGCAACTGTCGAGCTGAGGTTGCTGTGAAGACCATTAAACGACTCATTATGGACAACACTAGCGCTACTGGATCCCTGGATACAGACAACTTTCAGCGGGCCATACTTCAGTATCGCAATACCCCAGACAGGGACACGAAGCTCTCTCCAGCCATGTGCGTCTTTGGCCACCCGATCCAGGATTTCATCCCAATCGCCCCTGGCAAATACAAGCCACACAACACCTGGTGTGAAACCTTGCAGGCAAGAGAAGAGGCCCTTCGCAACCGTCACATGAAGGGGGCGGAACGCTGGTCGGAGCACACCAAACGGCTTCCACCTCTTGTTGTCGGCAATCATGTCCGCATCCAGAACCAAACCGGGCCACATCCTCTGAAATGGGACAAGACCGGCATCGTCATTGAAGTACGGCAATATGACCAATACATGGTCCGTGTAGATGGCTCCGGCCGGGTGACGCTGCGGAACAGGAAGTTTCTGAGACAATACACCCCTGTCCATCGGCCCTTGCCGCCGAAGACGATGGAGGATGATGTTCGTGCCTCAAGTCGACCAGTGTACCCTTACTCTCCCAAGCATCCCACTACCATGTCTGGAGGCCCACCATCACCCCCTTCACGTCCCGTTGAACCTACCAGACAGCGGCCCGAGCCCATTGCTGATGCCTTCCTACCACCGGTGGTTGATATCGCTGATGACTCCCGCATATCGCCACCTTTTGTTGATACCCCGTCAACCGCGGTGGGTCGTGCTACTCCTGCTATGATTCCCTCTGCCGCTGCACCTTCAGCAGCTGCTCCTCCACCCCTCCCTCCTCCTCCTGAGGACAGCGTCATCGCTCCTGCTGCCGACCCAGCCCCTCCACCTAGGCGTTCTCTTCGTCGGGCCGGCAGACCTGCGTGGCACTCAGATTATGACATGTCGCCCTAAGTTACGGACGACATTTTCCTTGTGTTCTTGTTTTGGAGTTCCTGTTCGACAAGTTTTAGTGTTTTACAACGTTGCCTGTTATTTGGATATTGGACGTTTTCCTCGAGTTACCCGTTCTTTGGATATTTGACTTTTGTTTGGACACAACTTTCATCTTCGACACGCTTCATTACTTCTCACCGTGCCTAAGACTTGGGGGGAGATAGAGGATATTAACACTTGATTCATACCTGTCCTGCTCTCTACACAGAAGACTGTGAACATTGCTATTCCAGCGTCTGCTGATCCAGGCAAACAGTACAGGTACTCATTTAGACTTGTGTGTACAATAAATTTTGAACTTCTCCATTATCTTTGTTCAACTATGAAAATGCAGAGCTTATGTGCTCCCATACCTCTCTACATTACAGTATCAATAAATTTATTGATTAGTATATTGATTAAATTGATTAAATGAATTCCATCGCAAGATTGACTTTGTTTGTCCTAAGAGCATACTTTCCCACGTCATATACCACTGAAGCATTTAAAGGAAGACTCAACTATAGTGGAATTTGATCTTGACTGAGAAGCTTGCTTTCAGTAAAAGAAAATATATCAGAGAAACAGATCAATGAAATTTGATTCTAGATAAATTGGCAACATTGTCATCATATACTGTGATGTCATAGGAGGCCAGATATGTATGAGTTGTACATGAAATTAATTGTTATTTCCAATCTCCTCAAGATTTCATCTCTCTTTATACCTGATTTCAGTATGTGTTTCTGTTTTTCATGAGTGAAATGTATGTTACATTTATGCACGTATGTTGACAAAGAACCAAAGTGCTGCTTTCATTTCTACCAATTTTTCAATTTTTGACAGCAAATGCCAACTCATCTAAAGCCTGAAGAAGCTCTCAACTACTTTCAACAGGTAATGTAATATCAGAACATTGTCATATGTTCCGATCCAATGAAACCCTTTAGAAGTTTTTCTACATATTTCTTGATCATAGTGGATTTTAAGTGAGGAAGCAGTCTAGAAAGGCATCCTATCGCTTTAACTGAAGGACTTTCCTTTTCTGCTGTGATCCATATGACATCTTTATGTGCCTATCACATAGTAAGGCAAGAAGGAAATAGAGGAAGCTAAGATTATATTGACAAAGAACCAGGTAAACTCTTCCATTCCATATCCTTTTCTACATCTTTACCTGATCACAGTGGATTTCAAGTGAGGCAGCAATCTAGAAAAAAAAAACATCCTATCCCTTTAACTGAAGGATTTTTCTTGCTGTGCTAACTAGGACATCTATATATGCCTGTCACACGGCTGGCCAATAAGGAAATAGAGGAAGCTAAAATGATTATAAATTTGGTCTTCCTCTCTCCATCACACCACCTCTCAAAGAACAATAAGGAACCTCTGTCCAAAAAGATGGACACTCAGCTTAAGTGTGGTCTCTACATTAACCCATAGACAGCTGAGGTCATCTTGTGATTGTTCATTATCTATGCACAAGTCATTGCTTCAGTGGAAGATGGATTATGGACTGGCCCCACACTTCAAGAGAAAGTGAAAGCGGTGAGATATTAGTCTGAAATCTGAGTTCTGGTTTCTAGTTATGTGCGTGCTGGCAGCATTGTTCGCATCTTGTGATTAATATGATATGTAGGCCATGTCATAAAAGAAGATAACAGGAACTGTGATTAAAACCTGTATACTTGAGAAATATATAGCTCTATGGTCTACGGTGAGTTTGGTTACAAACCAATCAGCAGCAGGGGGGGTTTGAGTATCTATAAGACATTCAAATCCATTCAAGTTTGAATTACTATCTGCAAAATTAACATCAAGCTGGTTTAGCTTGTTGACAAAATAAAACAGAAAAAAAAATGAGTTCTACTTGAATGGAGTCAACTCGAAATTATGAAATTGTTGGAAACAAGAACTGGTGACAGCTGAACAGTTCTGCCACAATCAGGCTTGTACTCATTACCTTTCATGTCTTGCAGCTTATTCTTATAAAAAAAAAAATCCCGCTCAAAAAAAAAAATACAAACAAATACAAAAAAGTATTCAAATAGAATGACAACAAATTTCATTTTCATATTCACACAAACAATTGAGGAAGCAATGGCTACATGAAACAAGAATACACAATGATACATCAACTACTAAAACCAAGAAGAATACAATTTACTCCTCAAGTGTGATGTCTGAAAACATAGCACGACATCTACTCATCATACTCTAATAGAATGGCAAAACATGACAACAGAAAGCAAATGGAACATAATCAATCATTATCAAATAGAAACCACTGCAAATCGAGTCCCATTTACAACATCAGACAATAGACACTTGATAGTGTTTGGATGGCTTGCGTGATGTTGAAATAATAATTCAAAGATGACCCAAAGTATAAACACCCCATCCATCAATCAGATGGACATTTTCCATTCTTATTCAGCTGTCATGAATACAATCATGATAATACTGAGATACTTTCATGCCGCTACAATTGTCCTACCTAATTTATCATACAAGTTACATGATCAATCTGTTATCATAAATGAGGTAAGAAGACATGAAGATGAACTACTCCTCCAAATGGTTGGCAGGTATGCTAGATTGTATGAATTGGTAGGTCTTTATGTATCATAGTTCTAGAGGGGAAATGATAAAGGATAAAGTACCTAAACGTTTCATTTCTGGTCACTGGGTATTCCCATATCTCATTTAGAACATTCAGATCACAAGTGAAATATTCTCATGGTCCTGTCACTAAGGGTAACTGAGGGTTTAGAAGTGGTAAAGACTTCTGACCCTGTCTTATAAATAGTTATGATTGACCTGAACTGATATGATCCTCTACTCTAATGTACAGAGTTATAATTGATATCAATTGTAATTCAAGTTGCGATCAATTGCAATGCTTTATAAGACAGGGCCCCTGGACCAGTAATCAATGCAGGGCTGTTTGATATCAGGTAACTAGGAAGGAATCATCTGAAAATGATTAGATAGTTGAAAATAAACAAAATCTGGACCTGTTTTGCCATAATTATGGCCCATAGACATTACCTCGATACTTCCCTTTCCCTTTCTACTCTGCGAACTGTCATTTTTGCCAATTATTTATAGGCCATTCTTCCTTGACAGACGCAAGCATAACTTCTACACACATTACTACTAATTAGCTATTGTAATCAGTAACTCCTTATATTTAAATGCAAATGGTAAACCAAAAGCTTGTCTGAGGTTAGTGCAAGTAGCAACAACTAACAAAATCAGAGCGCATTCCAACCATTTGAATTTTATCACAAAATACAGTATGTAATATGTAATAATGGTTGATGGTTGTGAATACATTACAAGAAACGGCTTATTGATAATGATAGTCTTTACCACTATACTCCATACCTTTACCACATGCACAGTACATTTGTAAACTCTGAGCAGTGTGTGTGGCAATGCTATATGTCTATGGAGCATGTGTAGGCTCAGAACTCAGCTGGACTTGTATTTTCTGAATTAGCATTGGGGAGTGAGAGATCAGGTGTCTAGATTCACTTTCTGAAGCAACTCTGCCGGGATTTGATGGGTGCTTCAAGGCAGCGCGATACAAGCAATTACGCATTGAGGAGGAAGTATTGCATTTGTATGATCACAACTCTATAATCACCATTGCGTTTGCATAGATTGTATGTATTTATATACACACATGCCAATACAAATGCAGCGTCCAGCATTTGTATCTACTACAGTATCACTAGCATCTGTAGTCAGTAATGTAAGTCATTGCATATTTGGGTTATGGGGTCCAGTCTAAGAGTAAGATGTTATTCATGATGGCAATATAGGTTAACTCGTTAACTGCCAGATGAAATTAGATGTATTCTGTCTAGGATTTGTGTTTTATTGCAGGGATGGAAATCAGATAGTTAACGGTTAACTCATTCTGTGCCAGACAAAATGGTACATGGTAGGATTGTGTGCAATACTGGAGAAACAAATGAGAGATGCGGATGAAAGGAGTAAACACCTTTATTTCAAATTTTTAGACTAGCACCTACAGCCCAAAAATGAGAGCATATAGTTCCAAAGTGGTGTCGTCATATGAACATGTTGTCAAGACAATTGGCTCTAAACACTCCAGTGAGAGGTTTAGCTGTCCGATATTGTCTATCGGGCTAGTGTCCGGCATTCCCAATTGCAGTCCCCATTGTGATCACCTCTGCTTGCTCTACCTGTATTGTTTAGAGCCAGTTGTCTTGACAATAATTCTCAAATGACGGCACACTTCAGTAGTCTATTTGGGGCTACCCAGCCAATGTGAATAGTGTGAGTCACACTATTGATAAACAAAGGGTAAATATGGATCGTAATTGGTTGCTAGTGAGCATTGCCATTGTGTGTCCACTGGATATTTTGCTTTGTAACTAAAAGGTGCTGCCAGTGCATGATATGTGTAATGTGGTCAAACTATTTCCTTCAGAGACAGATAAACAACTTAAAGTAAAATCCTTCTTAGCACTATTTCTCCATTGCAATTCCACAAATATGATCTTGAGTGGTAGCTAAACAATCCAACTACTGATTGCACACATCAACCACATACAATCATAATGACAAGGTATTTAAAATAAGCTGATATTGGTACGTTTCTGGGAAACAGGTGTATCCAGGTTGCAGAGTAAATCAGTTAACACTTTCTAAGCTATACACAATGCTGTTTGCGTGGGTTGTGGGTATTGATTCCAACTAAGACGTATAGATCAAAGCAGTTAACTCACTTCAAGATGAAATGTTCCTTGCCATTGTGTGGTAATACTGGAGGAAAACTGAGACGTGTGGTAGTCGAAGCTCTTTCTGCGCCATGCACAATGATGCTTGCTGTAATAATGGGTAATATGCAACAGTAAGGTATGTGGATGTAACCCTTGCTGTGCTAAAATGTTGCTATCTGTAGGATTTATGTATGTTATTAATGCACAAACAAGACATGGCACATGGGGATATTGTCTGGCTATGCATGCATTATAAGTTTTTGTACAAAAATGTGAACTCAAATGCTGTCCATAACATGTGTGTTGCTTGATAGCAGATAGCAGATAAGTTTCCCTGGGAAAGTTGTTTATCCCAGAATCTCTCCAGACCAAGGTTTGATGAGAGCAGGGGACAGGGAGTATGCATGCAATCTGTGCCAACGGAGGAGAATGCCACAATTAAAGCTTAATGTTGAGGGCACAGAGGAAATTAATGCTGAAAGGATTATTGGCAAGAAGGGTTTCCTTTCTTGGGTCTCACTGCTCTGGAGGAGGGTGCATGGGTGCAGGGGGTGGGGGGGGGGGGGGTTGTGAGGATGGAGAGTTGAGGGGTGAGATTGGGTTGTGAGGGAGATGGGGCTAGGGGTGAAGGGTGGGGATGAGGGGTGGAAGGGGGTGAGGGTGGGGGAGATGGTTGGAAGGATTATTGGCAAGGATGGTTACCTTTCTTGGGTCTCACTGTTTTGGAGGAGGGGGTACGGATGTGTAGGACAGGGAGGGAGAGAAGAGGGGTGAGGTGGGGTTTGGAAGGGGTTTGGGGCTAGGGGAGAAGGATGGGGAGGATTGGTGGAAGGGGTGATGGAGATGAGGTGATGAGGGAAACTGTGGATAGGGATGAGGGCTAAGGGTTGGGGCAGATGGATGGAAGGGTTGAGGGAGATGGGGTGGTGAGGGAGATTGACTAGGGGTGAGAGGAAATGGGGCAAAGGGATGGCACGGATAGGGAAGACAGATTATGCTAGGGTGCGTAGGACGGGGATAGGGAGGGGGATGGGGAGAGGGTGGGGTGGAGGTGGGGGGGAGAGATGAAGAAGGTAGGGTAGATGCTATAGGAACAGGGAAAGATGATGCAATGAATGGGAGATGGAAATGGGAGAAAGGGTAAGGGGTAAAAGAGGGTGGGGGTGATGATGGTAGGAAAGGGGAGTGAGAGATGCTAAAGGAGCAGGGAAAGATGGATAACATGGAAGGAATAAAGAGAGACAATTGGAGGGTAAATGGTTGAAAGGCAGGAGCAGACAGGGTGGACAGGAATAAATGTGATCACAGGATATGGGATGTGAAGTTAGGCCAGGCAGTAATAGGTGATGAACTAAAAGGTAGAGGTGGGGGGGGGGGGGGGGGGGGGGTCAAGTTCAAAGAGAGGTCAGGAAATAATGCATAGGGAAGGGGGGGTGCGGAATTTGCAATGGGGTGGGGAAGGGGTAGAGTGCAGGTAAAGGGACAGAAGCAGGAAAGGGATGGAAGAGGTAAATGGACACAGTGAATGAAATAAATGTTGATGACAAAAGTACAAAGGATTCAAAGAAAGTGGAGTGTAAGAAGATGGGAAAAAAAACAGGCATTGTTGGAAATAAAGCAGACAAAAAGAGGAAGATAAGAGAAGAAGATCGAGGTAGAAATAAGAAGTGGGTAGAAACAGGAGCTCTATAGGAAGACTGGGATGAGTCTGTGTCAGGAAAATGGGTTGCACGGATGGGGGCAGAAAGTGAGGGGGGGGGGGAGGGGGGGGGGGTTAAAGACAGTACAGGAAGACACCCTTCCCCTGTCTATCCTTCCCTTCACCAATCATATCAGGTCACCAGGAGTGTAACCCAAGTGTCCCTTCCCGTCCCCTCTCGCTATGTCACCCAGCAAGCCGCAACAGCGCGGGCCAGAAACTAGTTCTTGGAATTTAAATGTACTGGGGGGGTCTGCTGCGAGGATCGTGCTTGAATCAGATGACAACAGGAGCAGTGGGGCGTGTGCTCTCTCTCAGTCTGGCTCCACAAGCCAAAGGGGGGCAGTCATACTTTTTTGGGTTCATGCAGGCACTTGAAAAATGTGGGGGTTAAAGCTACAGGTAAGGCATAGAAGTGCATTAAGGGGTTATTAAGCCTTTCATTACCTGGCCTACAAAACCCTGTTGGCTTACCACACATCTTCATTCCAGTTGTAATGATAGAGTTTATCATGGCAGGGGTGTTCTGTCATGCATGACCATGCACCATGTCCCATTCTGGTTGCATTTTGGGATCACAAGATGAAATTATCTCAACATATTCAAACCATGACAAATGTGATGCAGTCCCGTTATGATGGCAGTATGGTTCTACAATGATGAGGGTATGGTCAGTACTTCTACTAACAATCTTATACCAAGAAGATAGAACATAGAATTCACTGCAGTAATTGTGCAAACATGAAGTAGGATTGCATAATTTTGAATGGTTTTCATGAGTTGCCAATTTGAAGATTAAGTGATGAATTACAGATTACTCATTCCCAATACCCATACCATGTATACCAGTTGGTGTTGTTCTATGCTGCAACAGTACCAAGTTAAATTAAAATCCTTTCTTCATTATTTATTGAATGTCTAGCATCATTTCTCCATACCTCATTGAAGGAAATGTCTTCCCACAATGCACCATCAGATTTTGTTTTGTAGTCATGTCCGCTTTGAGTCCAATAAACTAGAACACTACACTGAACGCAGACATGACTGCAAACAAAATCCAAATGTGGCTTTTGCTGAAATGTAGTATGGAGAATTTATAACTCTATCTGGGTATTTATTGATTTCTGACCTGGAGTGAAATCCTACCTGTCCACATGGACAATATTTTCTACGGCCATTGGGAAATCTTTCTACACTAATCAACAGAAAGCCTATTCAGGCATAATAAGGATTGAAAAGAAAAGTGAAGGACTATGATCATTACTAGTGTATTGGCAGTCAAATTAGCAACCTGACTTTTAAAAGCAATGACAAAACATCAGTGTTAGTGCAACATGACAAAGAAATGTCAAGGAGCTAAACAAATAATTCACAGCAGTAGTTGAGCCACTGTGAAGAAGAAAATCATGAATATGAGTTCTTCCAATGAGTTGTAAATTTGAAGGTTTTAGTGATGAAGTTGAAATAAGTTCACATGCACACACAAAATCAAATCTCGACTGTTACTCCTAAATTGCTTCACTTTCACTTTTCCAGAGAACAATGATATAGCAAACATTTTAATCATTAAACATGGAGTCTAATACCTTCATTGCACACAGGAAATAATGTATATGTATATGGGGGGGGGGGGGGGGCGATCCCTTTTGAATTTGAATAATTTCACAGGTACACATAAATCAATACTGTCATCCCTGCAATACAGTTTCACTTTTGATTTTACCAGTGAACAATGAGAAGTAAGATGAATTGCAAAAAGTTTCATTTTCAACCACAGAGTCTACAACCTTGATTGCATACAGAAAATAATGTAGGGGGGGGGGGAGGGGACATGACCCCTCCTTCCCCCCCCCCCCCCCATCACCTCATAGCGAGAGCCAAATGTACATCTCTGCTATCTATTTTTAGCGCCCTCCAGCACTCAGGATGCTGGTTGCAAAGTAAGCGGAAGAAAGCAGATATCTGCGAGGTTGCGCAACGACCTTCTCGCAAACGTTCACCTCAGTTTTAATATGAATATTTCTTTGTGTCTGTTTCATTTTCTACTTTCCGCATGGAGGAAACCAGAAAAGATGAACGATCACATGGGGGTCGGCTAGCCCTGGTGGCCATGAGCGCATGTTCCGCTTCTGATCTTAAGATTTGATGTCACTCTTCCCTAGATTAGTTTACATAAAACATTTTCAAACTGAAACCTGTATACAAAACCATTGTATTTAGGTGTTGTCAACCCTTGGATTGTTCACCCTGAAAATAATTTGGTTTCACTAAAAACGGACACGTGAAAGAACATTAGTGAAAGTTTGATGAAAATCTGTCAAAGGATAAGAAAGTTATGATCTTCTAAAGTTTTGATTTTGTGCCGTCACATGCAAGGTGCTCACCCAGAGCAGAGCAATTGAAATAGATTTGAAATTTGTCCTCGTGCTGTTTCCATAGCTTCTCCCAGATTTTCTGCTTTGATCAAATCAACTTGATTGTGATTATGTATCCCATTTCCCCCTTTCTATGCCAGACAAACCGATGCTCTATATATATGTGTATTATTCATGTGTATTCATGTGTGTTATTGGTGCAAAATGATGTCAGAGGCACATCAATAGTTAACCCACTGTGTTCCATATGTGTCTTTAGTTAACCCCCTGTGTTCCATATGTGTCTTTAGTTAACCCACTGTGTTCCATATGTGTCTTTAGTTAACCCACTGTGTTCCATATGTGTCTTTAGTTAACACACTGTGTTCCATATGTGTCTTTAGTTAACACACTGTGTTCCATATGTGTCTTTAGTTATCCCACTGTGTTCCATATATGTCTTAAGTTAACCCACTGTGTTCCATATATGTCTTTAGTTAACCCACTGTGTTCCATATATGTCTTTAGTTAACCCACTGTGTTCCATATATGTCTTTAGTTAACCCACTGTGTTCCATATATGTCTTTAGTTAACCCATTGTGTTACATATATGTCTTTAGTTAACCCACTGTGTTCCATATATGTCTTTAGTTAACCCACTGTGTTCCATATGTGTCTTTATGACAAGTAATACACACAAATCCCAATGTGCAGCAGTTAACTTGGCAAGCAATGAGTTAAGGTAGACATGATGCCACAGTAAAAATGAACCCTCTGTGTGCCATGTGTTTCCTTTTTATCAGAAGTAATACATACATATACCATTGAGCAGCAGTTGATCTGGCATTCAAAGTATTAAGGTAGACACAATACTGTGCCAAATGTACAGCTGGACAGTCTTTTTTTAGAACATAAAGTAGCAGAATGAACAATACCACGGTTCTATTCTTGGTTCTAGACAAGCTGTTCTTCTGACTTATCTTGAATCACAGCTCTTAGTTTAGAGTGTGATTCGATATTGATAAGCTCTAACTGTGCTTGATATACAGAAATGGTTAACATGCATTTTGCATAATGTTAGATCTATAGTCTTTAATGCTTATCACTCTGCCAGATGAATGTCAAGGCATTATAATCAGGCTTACAAGATACCACTACAGCAAAAGATTAAAATAAAAGACTGATCTCCACTTGCAATATATCACCAAGAAAGCCCAATACCAAATACTATCCCACGAAAAACTCTCAGAAGCATTGCCATCTTTTCTGAATTGAAAGGACTGCCTCCTCATTATACCATCTCAGATAAGCTGCTTTAGCTCCTTAACAATGGTACTTAGACTTAAAGACCCCCCCCTCCAACCACCACCACCACCGCCACCACCACTACCACCACCGCCATCTCCCCTCTTCCAATCACCCTCCACCAGTGGCTTCCCCTGATTACATCACCCCTTAATGAGATTGCATAGGATTAATAAGGGATTATCTCATAGTGTGATAATCCACTTCTAAAGGATGAATAATAATGACCACTTGGTGCTGGCCTCCCATTGTGTCTCTGTCCAGCCAAGCCCTTTTTATGGATTGCTTTCTGGAAGAGGGTTGACTTTCATTCTTCTCTGTGTTTGAGGGTGATCAGGGTCGATGGCAGTTAATGAGATTTACCCCCTTCCCCCCTCCACCACTTCCCTTCATCCTCCCCTCCCTCATTGACTGGCTATAGCTCTGAGATGATTTAATAGCATCAACAGTAATTAAGAGCAAATGTCATGCACTAGCTGCTGCAGATTGCATGATCTCTCCATGTGAGATGATGATGATAACGATGGTGAAGATGGTAATGATGCATGAGTGTGTGTGTGTGTGTTCTACACACTGGTATCTGGGGAGAGGGAGGGGAGGGGGGGGGGGAGGGGCTGGTAGGATGAAGGGAGGGGTAGGAGTGGGGGAAGGGGAAAAGGGGGTGTTAAGGTGGTAAGATGTGGTAAGAGGATGGTTGAGAGTGGAAGTTTGATATCGATGACATCATTAATTAAGTCAGTGTAGTTTGAATTCATTAACAAGTTTGACTTTGATTTTGAATATTTTTAATGTTTTCCAAATTGTCCAAACAGGAAATATCTTATCATGGACAATACAATGACAAACTTCACCTATGAATAACTGAAAGACTTACTTTTACTATGATCTTATCTGCAATGTCATCCAACTGCTCGTAGTAGAAGATGTAACGTTACTATCTATCAGCTTGCTACACACTAAGATATGTAAATTTAAAGATGGTTGTAGCTATGCAAAATTAGTTTCTATAGATATCACATTATTCAACCCTTCCTGTGCCAGATGAAATGCTACTCAATGGGATTTGTGTGGATAATAGGTGTGTAATCATGGAAAGCAAGTTTTGAGGACAGGTATCTGGAAGGAATGATTCTACTTGTCTTCAGGCTAAGTACTTCACAGAGCTTCTTGACTTGTCAGCTATTTTTGTGAAGGATTTTACATCTTATTGTTCCTAGATGGAGACAGAATTCCTATCCTTATTTTGTGTACATGGATCATCTTTCAACATAAGATGGATTTTTCTCCTTTGTCTTGCAGACATGCATAATTATTCTCAACCTCTCAATCTCTTCTGACCGTGTTGTGGAGAACAATGAAACTTCCCCCACACAAAGAATACTCCTTGGGACTACACAAATGCACATGCTATGATTGGATTTTTCCTTGTTTAATGAAATAAGATTTCATTTTTTTCCAGCACCAGGGCTCTGATTGCATATTGATCAGGCCCTGACAATGTTTTCTTCTTCTTCTTCCATCTTCCTCCTGGTTTCAGACGGATTTCTGCATCCTCGGCCGGCTACGAGGGAGAAAAAATCCATACCAAATATGAATATAGATTTAATTCTTGCCGATACAGAGAACGAAGAAGGGCATAATTGGGTGGTGATTATATGCAGATATGCCACATATTGCAGGGCTTTGTAAATGTCAGTGGAGATTTCATTTACATAGTAACAACTTTGTGATAATGGCGCTGTCTTTACGCAGGCAAACAAGCAACGAGCAAGTATCGCTCCAGAACAAAGAAGCATGGTTTTCATACTGTACTGATGTTACATGGAAGTACCAGGTGGAGTAGTACAATATATCTGTTTGAATGGAGGTTTTGCGAACGTGCAAAGTTACGAGCATACAATACTTTTAGTATACTTCAACATTACACCAACATGTAGGCAGCGTCTCTGAGGAGTAGCAATGTAGTAAATACACTTGAAATGAAATTATTCATGTATTCATCAATGTATTTAATAAGGATTTTTTCAGTTGAAATTCTTTCATAATATAATTTGAAGACTTGTATCTTGTTTTGAATTTTACACCAACCAGTAATCTTTCAGAATTTCTTCTGTATATTTCGCCTTTACTGAAAGGTAAAGATTTGCAAATATTGCTTCTATGTAAATATTTTTTTTCAACTGAAAAGCATTTCTACAATCAATACAACTACGTCCTGAAGGAAGCAATGAAGGAAGAGCTTTACAAATGCATTTGTCCAATCTGTGCACCAAACTCATTAAATAATTGTAAACAAGATGAATGGTGGCATGTTGTATGTAGCGAAATTTCTGATTCTGGATGTTGCTTTTTTATACACACACATAAACACTGGAACACAAGTAAAAAAAAAATCCGCATCTGGGCTATGATATGCTTTTTCACACAAAATTCCATATATATGTTTCATATATATATATAGCAAATAATAACGTGCAATAATGCATATAAAGGTGTATTATAATTGTAAGTCACCATTGATGTTGATGGCTACCATAGTAACACTCAAATGCTCAGTGCTTATTGGCTGTTGTCTATGGTAGTTAGCACTGATAGTGAAAAAATCAATAAATCAAAAGTTTTATGTAACATGTCTCAGATATAATAAACTTTCACATTACTAGAAACATAAATCCTGGAAGATTTCAAGATTTTGCAGCATCTTCACACATACCAATGCAACACAATAGGCCCGTTCACACACAAGGGAAAAAGTGCGATTTAAAAATCGATTTTCTAATCGCGATCAGAATTTCGAAATTTTTTCCAGTGTGGACAGAAAAATCGCACTAATTACCGCGATCCTTATCGCGATCCAACTCGCACTATTAGTACGATTTTTTCAGAATAATCTCGATTATTTTGCCAAGCGTCTCTTTGAATCGCGCGCGCGCGAAACTCTATTGGGACAGCGGGGTCAGTCTTCGGTCATGCAAGTTTCGCGCATGCTGGGAAGTGCGATTTTTCCCTGTGTATGAACGGTCGTAAAAAAAAAAATCGAAATTTGGATCGCGATTGTAATTTCGATTTCCGGTGTGTGTGAACGGGCCTATTATGGACTTATGCACTTTCTTATCACAGGTTTATGCTTGGCAATCCATTCCAGGCCTACGCTGCATCTCTTGATAAGAAAATTATGCATATTGCTGTTTTCTGGTAAGATTATGGGTGAAAAACAAGTGAGGAGGGGTTGTTCTTAGAGTGGTCATCCAGCATGTACAAATTGGGACTCCCCTGCACATTCTGTTTAATTTGATTACAACAGTGCTTAGGCCAAGGTCCTGTTTACCCGGTCTCCACAATGTCAACATGTTTGGCCACTTTTTCTCCTCCTTCCTATGAATTATAAGGAACAGGGGGGAAAGATTGGAAGAGGGTGGAGATAGGGAGAGAGAAGTGGGGAAGAGAGAAATGGGGAGAGAGAAGTGGGGAGAGGGTGAGAACAGAGATGGAGGAGGAAGTAGAAGAGGAATATGAGCAGGAGAAGGAAGAAAAGAAGAAAATAAAAAACAAGGATTTAAATAGAGACGAAGAAAGAAAGCGCATGAAAGAGAGAGAGAGGGAGAGAGAGAGAGAGAGGGGGGGGGGGGGCAGAGAGGAGGGAGAGATATAGTGTATAAATGAGATAAAAATAAACAGAAGGTTGCAAAACTGAGTGTGGGAGAAAGGACTTTGTGGACATGTCCCCTCCTCTTTCTGCATTGTAAGCAGTAGGGAAGGGAGATTTGAAGAGTGTGGAGATGAAAAGAGAAAGCTGGGGAATGGTCAAAGTGGGAATAGAGCAGGCAGAAGAGGAGAACAAAGAAGAAGGAGAGGGAATAGGGTGAGAAAGAATAGAAGAGAAGAACCGCAAATTGAAAGACAAAATGTGAGACAGAGAAATATATATATATATCAAGAAAGATAGAGGGACAAAGAGAGAGAAGAGAGATAGAGATGGGGTATGATTGCAAGAAAGAAGAACAGAAAGTTGTTATCTCATGCAAAACAATGAGTGGGAGGGAGCAAGGGGGCTGGAATAACTGAATAGATGTAAACACTAATTTTAAACATGAAATTATATTGAACTAGAGGGAGATATGGGGGATAATATAAAGCTAGACGGAAATTAAAGCTTATAGTTGGTATGCATAACCCAGTAGGGTGGAGATAGGGAGAGTGGGGAGATGGGGGAAATGGAGATGGACCAGGTGGGAGAAGAAGAAGAAGAGGGAGGGATAAGATTAGGAAGACCAGAAGAAAATATGAGGCATGGGGATTGTGAGAAAGAGAGTGAGAGAGAGAGAGAGAGAGAGAGAGAGAGAGAGAGAGAGAGAGAGAAATCTACATATTGCACACAGGCACAAGAAGAGGAAAAATGGAGTAGTGGGGCATGTGAGGGGAAGAGGGGGGAGAAAATTGACAGACAAGCAAATAAAGAAACACTGAAAACTATATAGATATAAGACAGGGAGAGAGACTACACAAAAAAAGCATACACATATGCAACATACAAGCACATATGGAGATTTGGAGAGGGAAAAAGGGAAACACATGGTATATACAGAGGAGAAGAGGGAGGAGGAGGGGGGGGGGGGGTAGAAAGCGAAAGGCAGGCAGAGAAAGAGAGAAAGATTGAGATAGAGATAGAGAAAGTGTGGGAGAGATGAAAAAGAAATGGAAAAAATGGCAACACAGACATAGTGAAAGGAGATATAGAGAGGGGTAAGCTAACAGGCAAGAGGAGGGGGGGGGGGGGGGGGGGTGGAGCACATGCAGTCTCACACACACACACACACACATAGATAGAGAGGCATAAACAGAGTACGGAGACGGAAAGAGAGAGAGAGAGAGAGAGAGAGAGAGAGATAGTCAAAGACATAGTCAAGCCAACATGCAAATTAAAGGGGGGGGGGGACACACACACACATACTCACACACATAGAGAGTGAAAAACAGAGTGGGAGAGACAGAGAGAGACAGAAAGGGAAAGAGAAAAAGAGAGATGTAGGTAGATAGTAAAATAGGTGAGCCAAGCCAACATGTAAGTTGAGGGGGGGGGGGGGGGGCGCAAACACACACACATACTCACATGCAGACATGCGGATATAGCTAATCAATGTGGCATCGCAGGGCCAGGTTCGGCCAAGCTGCTTGGCAATGCTACTCTCCCGTCCTCAATTAATTTGTTTGCCTTAATCTGTCAGAGGCAGTCTCAATCTTAACACAGGAGTCTGTGATTTGGCTCGATCTTAGGGCAGCACATGACTCGAGCCGCGTCCACACATAGCTTTCCCCTTCATACAACGGCCTTGTTCACACACACCATTCTCCCCTGACGAAGATGAAGATAATGCATTGTTGCAACCCATCGCCATAGCGGAGTCAAAATGATGACATTAATATGAACAATGAAGTGCTGAGCATAGCATAGTTTGGTCTGCAAACAGATTGTGCAAACTTTTATTATGACTGCGGGATGTCCGAAAGCTGTCAAGAAAGCTTGATACACATCTGGGTCAATATTTGCATGCTGTGAATTTTGACAGCTGTCATAGGACAGTCTGATTAAACTGATCACGCCAGCTCTTTCAACTGCCATTATGTATTGTTTTATATATTTGTCTCTGTTTAAGGAGGTATGTGAATGCATGAATGAAGTCAATAAGTCTATTTTTTTCAATTAGATCAAGCTTCCTATCTGAGAGCTTAACAGTTTGGGATGACCAGATCAAACACTGTTGTTTGAGAGACTTTCTGATACATTATAAAAAAAATATTTATTAGCATTAATGATTAATTATAAGCTGCTGACTTGCACTTGTTAATTCAAATGTTTGATCTGCATGACTACTTTGGAGGTAAATTAATCTTTCTTATACCACAGCTTCTCCAAAATGTGGAATAGGGATAGGAAGGGATGAACTAAATATGCTAGGAATCTGGATTACTCAGTTCTAGTTCTTGAGAGGGGGCAACATGTGAACCAGGTATCCTTAGTTTGCAAGGAAACCAAGTTAAATCAGTTCCACCTCACGTGCCTGTGAATGGGAGGAGAAATTGGGAAGGGCAGGGCGATGACAGCAGGTGGAAGGAGAGGGGAGGGGGAGGGGGAGGGGAGGGGGAGGGGGAGGGGAGGGGGAGGGAAAGGGGAGGGGGAGGGAAAGGGGAGGGGGAGGGAAAGGGGAGGGGGAGGGAAAGGGGAGGGGGAGGGGAGGGGGAGGGGGAGGGGGAGGGGATGGGGATGGGGAGGGGAGGGGAGGGGAGGGGAGGGGAGGGGAGGGAGGGTTAGTGTAGATGGGAGGGGAAGAAGATAGGAGGGGAAGAAGAGGGGAGGGGAAGAAGAGGGGAGGGAATAGAGGTAGAATTGAAAGGAAATGGGAGTGGTAATAGAGGGAACAAGGAAAAGGTAGTTGGAAGACAGGGTGGAAGAAGGAGGAAAAGAAATGAGGGAAACAAATAGGGGCAAGGGTTTGGAGCTCAAAGAAATCATAGAATAGAAAGAAAATGGGGATACAGAAGGAACACTGGGTAAGAACAAAGAGAAAGTGAGTTGGGAGAAGGAGAAGAGGGACAAAGAAGAAGAGGGAATGGAATAGAGGAAAGGAAGGAATTGTCAAGAAAAGAAAAGAAAAGAAAAGGGAGACAGGTTAGTGGGGAGTAGAAACAAATGGTGAGGAGAAAAGTACAGGTGAGAAGGAAGGTATGTGTGTTGGGGGAGGGGAAGAGCAGGGGGTAGATATTTCTACATGTCAATGTCGAGCCCCCCTAATTAATCAGACGACTCTACCCCTGCTCCCTAAATCCACCCCGCTCGTCTACAGACCCTTCCCCGCCCACTCCTGTTCAGCCAGTGATTGACAGTCCCTCTCAAAATATTTGTATGACCCAAAAGTCATAAGAATGTTAACATGCTCCGCTAGATTAGTGGTCTGGCTGACTCACCTTGATGCATGCTTAATGCACAGGCTCTACCTACTGTCTGATCAGAATGTAAGGTTACTTTAATACCGATATTGTCTTCTTGAGTGGAACACACAGCAAATGACCTTAATTTGTGTTAAATGCCGCAACCTATTTGTCCCGCGCCAAAATCAACAATGCTACTTCAAAGCCTATCACAATGCTTCATTCTTTCCAAAGTTTCGGTATAAACCTTGTACCTATGATTTACATTACCCCATGTAATTGAAATGTGACCTATTTTGAACTATAGTGAAACTTGTCTACAAAGGCCACCCCATGTGAGTTCTTATTGGGACAGGTGGTCTTTAAAGAAAGGTTGCAATTATATGTAAACTATTCTGAAGGGGTTATTTGTATTAGACAGTAGCCTTCCTAAACAGTGATCTTTATAGATCTAGTGATCTTCACAAGGAGGGGTTTTGACAGACAATAGCTTTCATCGCCAGTGTTCTTTATAGACAGTAGTCTTCATAGCAGGTTTTTATCAACAGTGATCTTCATAAAGAGTGGTTTCATAGAGAGTGATCTTCACCGAGGTCTTGACAGACAACAGTATTTATGGACAATAATCTTTACAGTCAACAGTGTTCATCGATAGTTGTCTTTGAAGACTTTGTTGACTGAGGTCTTTGTTGACGACGGTCTTTGTTGATGGCGGTCTTTGTTGATGATTTCCACTGTAATCTGTAATGAATATCTCTCCACCATCAGTAGATTACAGCCCAAAATAACTTACAGTGCAAGTGGCACCTCTCCTGAGCGCATAGACCTTTACATACAGAGTCTTTCATCATAGCTAGATCCCTGGAAGAATACATGATGGATAACTTTGAAAACATTTCCATAGCGATGACACAACGTCTCATGTTTATTCCCTCGAGGCTAGGTGACCACTTTTCCCCCCACACGCCATACCCTGGAGAGTGTCTAAAGATATCCGCATTACCAGTTTAAAATGTCAAATCCTGACATTCACTCCAGACGAACCTAATCATGGCAGAATTATGCATACAGTTATCAGTTATATAAACATTGGTGTGTATATAGAGAGAAAGAGATGGGGAGAGAGATGAATAAACATAAAGAGATATAGAAAGAGAGAGAGAGAGAGAGAGAGAGAGAGAGAGAGAGAGAGAGAGAGAGAGATAGAGAGGACATAGAAAGAGATAAAGCTAGAGAGAGGGGGGATATAAAAAGACAGCGACAGATGTGATCGAGGGGGCTATATAGAGAGATAGGGAGAGAGCAAGCCAGAGATGAAAAATAAATGCTATTAATGTCTGATAATTCCTAAAATATTGTCCCAATGGAACATGGTCGACGCTCACAAAATTACATATCAAATATACCCTTATGTGATTAAAGCCTTTGTTTTGTCATAACAAGTGAAATAATTCTCAATATAATAGTTATTCCCAACATCACATCAACATTATTGATTTTGTATCACATTATAGGTACTTGTTTCAATTTGACTTGTTAATGCATCACAATGCTATATGATAATATTCTATGAAACCCCACACTGCATTTTGATCTCTCCTTCTTCAAGCTAATACAACTGCATTTGACATCATTTTTCCCAAATCATGCTTGTAGTCCCATATAAGTTGTCTACTACTTTCAATTAAAACAATTTTTCTTTCAAGTCTATAGAAAATCCTCAGCTATTTCAGACAGAGCAGAAGCCTTCTCTGTCTTTACTTCCATCTCATAAACAAGCAACGTGCCCGAATTTAAATCTCCTAGACACCACAAGAAACACTTTCCTTGCAAGAAACAATACACAGCAAGGGAAACACAGAATGTTATATGTACGGCCACATGGACACAATGTGCGTAATTTACAGCAAGGAATTATATTTTACGTGCAGGGTGCATATACACTGTATATCACTGTCCCTTGATGAGGGGGTCTCTGAAACCTTACACCACTGATTTACACTGCGGACGCTGGCCAGATTTGTGGTGTTTGTAATATGCAAGGGGGGGGGGGGGGAGCGGCTGCAGGAAGAGGTACTATCTCTTTGTAAACAGAAGTCATGAGTCAAGTCATTACTCGGAGTGTATGTCAGAGAGGAGAGAAAGGAAAGGCCTGCGTCAACGACGTCATCCAGTGCACTGCTCCTTCAGGTTGTCCTGACACATTCGTGGGGCTTTTCTCTTTCGGAGAAATTTGTGGCATGCAATTTTTTTCTTTCTTTTCTTCCTTCCCGCCGGCTGGAGATCGCTCTAATTACTGCGGGGTGCGGTGTGACATCATCGTTACGTCATCAGCAGAAACAGAGGATCGTGGTTGCCTTGCTCGCTGTTACATAACAGTGTGGATGGAGTGAAGTTCAGGGAAATGAACATGACATTTCTACAGTATACATGGACTAGATGTAATATGATCATGCTTCATTTGCGTCACAAATTGAGTATTCCAACTGCACAATCACACTATCTGCATGTGTTTCTTATGTGTTAACCGTTTTACTTTAGATATTGCAGTGATTACATCCTATTTTCATGGAAAAGGTAGATGCCGGAAGCAAGGTTGGAACGTTGCATAAAGCAATGAGGATGTGTGTGAGAGAGAAAGGGAGATAGGGGGGGGAGAGATAGGGGGGAAGAAGAGATAAAGACAGAGGGAGAGGGAGAGAGAGAGAGAAA